>CAUYON010065251.1:0-25346 GCA_963573935.1 Arctocebus calabarensis
TAGTCCCAGCTACTTGGGAGGTGGAGGCAGGAGACTCCCTTGAGCCCAGGAATTGGAGGTTGCTGTGAGCTGTGAGGCCACTACACTCTATCCAGGGTGACAGCTTGAGGCTCTGTCTCAAAAAAAAAAAAAAAAAAAAGAGGCCAGAAAAAATATGTCTCACTCTTTTTATGTATAAAGCACAGATATATGTGTAGTATATAGACAGACACACCATCTACCACAATTAAATATATCTGTGGTATTAGAATTTCATGGAGGAGGGTGATGAAGAAAAATGTCTAAAAAGACCCTTGAGGGGGCTGAATAGCGAAAAAAGATTGCGACACCGACCTACTCTAATGCAAGTGGAACTGGTAATGCTGAGCAGTCCTACAAGCTTCCCGTGCCCTCAGGATTGCCAAAAGCCTTATTTTTATTATCTTGTTTAATCTGTATAACAACCTTTCAGGCAGACACTGCTGCTCTTCTTGTCTTGCTAGATAGGAAAACATACCCAGAAAGAAACATGTCCAAGGTCACCCACCTATACCCAATTACTCAATCAACAGAGCCAGGGTCGAATCCAGTCTCTCTGACCCACAGCCGACCTCCTACTTACCCTACATTACTGTTGGCTAGAATCGGGGCAAAGACAAACAGGTTCCTGCCAAAGCTCTGTCAAATACTGGAATTAAAATGCTTTGAAAAAATAAAAACCAGTTAAGTGTGGCTTCCTTCTCTGGGCTCCTTTGTAGGACAAAAGTTTTAGCCCTTGGCAATTGCTTATGCCATGTCACCCCATCCTGATAAACTCTTCACCTTTAATAAGAATCCATATTCATCTATGTAGCATCTATTCTCCAATGCTCTAAAAAGTTTTAAGTGATCTTCTTAGTGTCACAGTGTCTGGCACATAGTAGGCATTTGAGAAATATTAACTGAATCAATAGCAGCAATTATAAGAGTTGTGTCAGTTAGCCATTGACACAGAAAGGCTGCATAACAAACAAGTCCATAAACCCAAAGTCACACAGTAACCAAGCATTTCTTTCTTTCCTATATATCATCAGGATTGGTTAGGGTTTGGCAGAACTAGGCTGAGTTTGGTTGTGCTTGGCTTCTGGTCGTGGGTTCTGTTTAGGTACAATGTCATTCTTCTTGGACCAGTGAGCTACCTAGGGCATTTTCTTCTTGTGGCATAAACTGGAAGTAGCAAGCAGAAATATACGATGTCTTTATTTTTTATTTATTTATTTTTCTTTAGAGACAGAGTCTCACTTCCTTGGTTGAGTACTGTGGCATCACAGCTCATAGCACCCTCCAACTCCTGGGATTAGGCAATTCTCCTGCCTCATTCAGGTAGCTGGGACTACCAGGCACCTGCCACAACACCCGGCTATTTTTTGCTGCAGTTTGGCCGAGGCTGTATTTGAACTCGCCACCCTCTGTATATGGGGCCAGCTCCCTACCCACTGAGCAACAGACACTAACCAACACACAATGTCTTTAAAAGCCTTGGCTTAGAACTGGCACACAGTCACTTCCGCCATATTCCTTTGGTAAGAGCAAGTCACATGACCAAGCCCAACATGAGTGGACATGGCAAAGATGGAGGAATTGTAATATGTGCTGAATAACAATTAATCTACCACAATATATAGTATGAGTTTACCATGTGCTAGGATTATTGAATCACTTTGCAAATATTAACTGATTCAACTCCCCCAACAAGAATGCATAAAGGTCCTTTTATTATTTCTGTTTTAGAGAGTAAGATATTAAAGTTCAGAGATGTTAAGTAAGCTGCCTGGGGGCACACAGCTAATAAGTAATAGGGCCAGGGATCATTTCCAGGCAAGAAGTTCCAGAACCTTCTGCAATGGATTTTTGTGCACTGTCTCTATCCAAGTGTACTCCATTTTCTCTATTGAAGAGTTTATGTTTAATGTTTGCCATGGACTGAATACAAATATGTTGAAATGTGACACTGTTGAGTCAATGCTAAGAGTAGACTCTGCCTAAAGAAATTATGCCATATTTCAAATGTGTTCATGTGTCACCATAAAATGCCAGAGTTGGAAAGAACGTCTGTACTCACCTAGAAGAGTATTTTTCAAACTCTGAATTTAACTCATTAACAAGTTTTAAAATAAATTTGTAAAATGAAACAGAAAAGTGTGGAACAGAGTAAGAATATGTAATAGTGCAGTTTATTAGTCAAGCAAAATATTGTTTTGTGAAACTTATCTTTCAGTTCTGTTTGCACAGGTGTGTCCTGGACCTCGTGTAATTTATTTTTAACTATAGCAGTGGTCCCCAGTCTTTTTGGCACCAGAGACGAGTTTCATGGAAGATAGTTTTTCCATGGACAGGGGGAACGGTTTTGATATGAGTCTGCAAGAAACTGGCTTACTAGGGTCTCTGTGCATCAAGCCTCTGCGTTGGCAGCCCCTCGCCCGAGCTCCACCTCAGATCCTGAGGCATTAGATTCTCGTAGGGAGCACATGACCTAGATCCCTCACATGTCAATTTACAGTAGGGCTCACACTCCCATGAGAATCTAATGCTGCCGATCTGACAGCAGAAGAAGCTTAGGCAGTGATCTGAAGGATGGAGGGCAGCTGCAAATACAGACGAAGGTGTGTTCACGCACTGCTACCCACCGCCTGCTGTGAAGACCGGTTCCGAACAGGCCACGGTCGCGTACCGGTCCATACCCAGGCTTGTTATCAAATGAAAACAATTGATCCAGGCTGATTATATTTAATAGCGTTGTTTTTGCATCTTTGTCCTATTTCCCATCCAAGTTCTCATTTTATTTTTTTTAAAACAATTCATGACATGTAACCCAAATTCTTAATCATTGGCCTGTTAGAACCTCAAAGATGAGGCTTCAGTCTTACGAACTCTTACTGACCATTACTGACACGTGATAACTATCGCAGGCTCGGAAATATCTAGTGTGGTGAAATTAACTGGCATTGTCTCTCTCCTCTTCCTTCCAGTGAACCCTGTTTACGTAGGTGAAAGTGGTCCTGTCCATGCTTATGGAAACCCACCGTTGTCTGCAAGTGATTGGCACAAGTCACCCCAAGGTAAGGCTTAATGGACAGCCACCAAAAACTCAACTGTGGAGAAGGAGTGTGTTTAAGGCCATCTAGTCATCGCCATTTCCTCGTGCTTAAGTCATCACAATGGAGTTTTCTTTTAAACATATAGTTTTCCTGTGGCTCAGCGAGTATGGCACCCACCCCATATACCCAGGGTGGCGGTTTCAAACCTGGCCCTGGCTGAACTGCATCAAAAATTAGCCGGGCGTTGTGGCAGGTGTCGGTAGTCCCAGCTACTCGGGAGGCTGAGGCAGGAGAATCTCCTAAAACCCAAGAGCTGGAGGTTGCTGTGAGCTGTGACTCCACGGCACTCTACCGAGGGCGATAGAGTGAGACTCTGTCTCTACAAAAAAAAATAATAATAATAAAATAAACATATAGTTTTTTCTTTTTGGGGAATCATTAGAAATCTTCTGATTGTAAACGACAGAAACCCACCTCAAATGGGCATTGACCCAAGGAGAATGTATTGGCTCTTGGTGGGAAGTGTATGAATTGAAAGCAGAAATACTCCCAGTACCTAGTAGAGTGCCAAGCACATAGTAGGTATTTCAGAGATATTTGTTGGATTAAATTTGTTGAAGGAGTTACTCTCCTGTTTTCCGTTCATTTCTCATCTTTGCTTGACTCACTTGCTCTTAAACTTGACTCCAGCAGAGTCAAGCCTTGTCCACAGGCCACAGAACACGGCCAATAGCAGCCCACACAAACCCTCCGCTTAGCTACCTCTTTCGGATGTCTTTCTTTCTTCCTTGGTCTGCCCCCCAGTGCTGGGGAAGGACTCTGGCCGGCCCTGCTTGGAGCACTTGCCTACATTTGCACCAATCATTTTTACCACAGGGGACAAAACTGGGTCATCTGTCTGTGTAGGTAGGGATGAAGTGCATTGATCTAATTTTGCTTCAGTATTCATTCAATTCTTATGATGGTACAGTATGGAAACAATCAGACTGGTGTAAGACAGAAGCCTTTGAAATCAGTTAGGAAGCTCTGTAAGGTATCACTGTGTGCAGTGATGAAGGTCTGATTGGAGGCAGAGACTGAGAAGTTAAAGGAAGCAACAGGAGTAAGTTAGGGAACACTGGATCCAAAAGGCAAGTTTGTGAACAGCAAAGAATAAACTAATAAAGCCCTCTATATAATAATGCATATGGAGGCTGAGTGCAGTGACTCATGCCTGTAATCCTAGCACTCTTGGAGGCCTAAGCAGTAAGATCCCTTGAGCTCAGGAGTTTGAGACCAGCCTGAGCAAGAGCAAGACACCATTTCGACTAAAAGTAGAAAAAAAATTAGTTGTGCATTGTGGCAGGGGCCTATAGTTACAGGTACTCAGGAGGCTGAGGCAGGAGGACCACTGGAGCCCAGGACTTCAGGTTGCTGTGAGCTAGGCTGACACCATGGCATTCTAGCCTGGGCAACAGGGTAAGACTTTCTCTCAAAAAGAAGAAGAAAACGAATCACAAAATTGCTTTGAAGGATGGCCTAGATGTTGGTGTTGGTGCATAGCTTCCCAAGGGGAGTACTTTGAAGGGCACCATATTGATATTCAGCAATGAGGTTTGTAACACTTCTTCTAGGATGGGCTCTCAAACTTAATTGTCAGATCTTGTGTGCATCTATGTGTGTGTCTGCATATACAAACACACATATATATGTATATCTCATAATCCATGTGTATCACAGGGACCCTGTGGAAGAAGAGTCCCAAAAAGGAAGGGAGTAGTAAAGAAACAGAGGACCCAGCAAGAGAAAAGATGAACCTTGCTGCTTTGTGTTGGTTCCAATTCTCGAACCATGTACAATTAATTGACAGACAGCCTCATGATAAAATGTAGCTTTAGTTGATTATGCTATGCACCTAGGAAGCACCTGGCACATAGTAGGCGCTCGTAAACATGAATGAGTGAGTGAAATATCAGCATCTTGGTACAGGAAAGGGTTAGGGGGAAGAAATTAAGAACAGTGGCTTAGCAGTAAAGAGGTTTATTTTTCTCATATAACAAGAAACGAGGAAGGAGTTCAAGGTTTGTATAGCAGCTTCAGCCACAATACCTTCAAGGTCTGAATCTCCAAGCTCCTTCTATAGCTTCTTTCTCCACCATCCTTAGCAGCTGAATGTTTATCCCCTTGTTTTCAAAATGGCTATGTCCAGGCATAAAAGAGGAGAAATACTGAAGGGCAAACTGTCGCCTTTTTTTTGAGACAGAGCCTCAAGCTGTCGCCCTGGGTAGAGTGCTGTGGCATCACAGCTCACAGTAACCTCCAATTCCTGGGCTCAAGCGAGTCTCCTCCCTCTGCCTCCCAGGTAGCTGAGACTACAGGCGCCCGCCACAACGCCTGGCCATTTTTGTTTGGGTTGTAGCCGTCATGGTTGTTTGGCAGGCCCAGGCTGGATTCGAACCCGCCAGCTCAGGTGTACGTGGCTGGCGCCCCAGCCCGCTGAGCCACAGGCGCCGAGCCAAACTGTCGCCTTTTAAAGAGCATTTCTGGAAGCCACACATTTCATTGGCTAGAACTGGGCCACAGATTCAGCCATAACCACAAAGGAAGCTGGGAGATTTTTAACTGAGGATGGTGTCCACACGGGAAATGAAGTTTCTGCTGGTATGAGAAAAAAGGAGAATGGATATTGGAGGCAGATAATGGCAGTGTCCACCATCTGACAAGCTACCATTCAAAACGAGCAAGAAATAATAAGTGTATCACTATAAACCCACCTGGACTCAAGTAGGCATATAAAAATTATGAATATAAAATAAAAGTCGCCAGAAGCACTAAATTAATAACAAAACCTTGCCCTTTGATTAGGAGTCATTTAGAAGAATCTCTTCCTTCTGTTTCTAGAATCCCACTGTCTTAAATGAAAGATTCTGTTTCTGATCTCCTGCCTAGCTACTGAGACAGAATTCTCTGCAGGAAAACACACCTCCTCCTCAGAAGACCCCTCTGAGGGTTAAAAGCTCACTTTGATCAAGCTTGTTTCATGTTCAGAGCACCTGCTTTTGTTATCCATCAGATTTAATTTTATGTGGGAAGTTATGTTGCAATTTGTGTGGGGCTGGTTTTGGTGATCTCATCCTGGCATTTAAAAAAATGTGACTGGTGCATCCCTTTATGATTCCCGTCACTTTTCCCTGGGAGGCCCCACAGTGCCGGTGTGACTGCTGTGTGAGGTCTTCGGAAGCCCATCGCAGGGAACAACAAGGCTTGCAGGAGATAAGAGATGCTGTCTGAAGACCATGGGAATGAAATTGTCATAGAGGTTGAGAATGTTCCACCTGGGCTCCAAAGCCATCCACCTTCAAATCGGAGTTGTCAAGAAAAGGCACTGGTTAACTCAAGCTTCAGCTTGATTTCCTCAGTATCTGAGGTTGATGTGATAGACGCTCAGATTTTCCGCAAAAGGAATGATAAAAAGGGCAACCGAGTGTTACGGTTTTCAACATCTCTGAATGAGTCAATTTCTCAGACCCTTCACCGCCCAGAATGCCTGGGCATGGACACTTCTTGTTCTTCACATGAAACCATTCAAGGTAGTAAAATCCCAGGAAAGAATGGAGTTGGGGAGGTGGCCAAGAAGGCTTCCAAGTTGTCTACAAGGTTTTTTTTTTTAACTTTTAAGACATCTAGTAATACTGAATGTTTGGTAGGTGAACTAAGGATGCTGGGGATGAAGGAAGGGACCACTTTGAGAATTCCCTGTTATTATAACAAAAGCTCACTTTGATCAAGCTTGTTTCATGTTCAGAGCATCTGCTTTTGTTATCCATCAGATTTAATTTTATTCACTACCCACATGAACCTTTGAGGCAGGCACTGCCATTTGCTTGATGAGGAAACCGAGGCTCAGAGAAATTCAGTGATGTGCCAGATCTGGGATCCAAATGCACATCTGTCTGATTTCCCAGCCAAAGTCTTTAGCCACAGCTCACCTTGGTCAGATCCCTCCTTATTCTGGCTTCAGGCAATATAGATGCCTTTTGCTGCCAAGAGACCTCCCAGATTTTGCTCCTGACCCCAACAGAGATGTTTTTCCTCCGTAATATTCTAGACATAATGTCTAACAGCTCTCAGTGATTTCTGGGAGAAGCAAAAAATCCCTTTGCACCAAAGTATGTTGTGGATTTAGCTCCTTTATTGAAAAAGATTGGGGCATCACTTCTCATGTGGGCGTCTCTCTGCATCTCTTTTTCCTTCTTCTTCTTTCTTCCTCTTAGTCTACTCACTCTTCCCACTTAGGAGAGACACAAATTCCTTGTCCCCAGTAGAGTTGGTGGCCCTCTTTGAGAGATTTCCCTTCTACCTAAAGGGAAAGGATATTATTATTAAATGCTGCATGTTATTAAAATGAGCCTGGTGCTTCCTCCTGGGTGCTCCAGCTCAGTGCTAAGCCCAAAGGGCCAGCCAGCGTCCTGCGCTCCTTAGCCACCGCCAGCACATCACTGCCCTGCCAGACCCCAGCTGGCTTTACTTACTGGTGGAAAATGGTGACAGTATTCCAGTATCACATGCAGACACACAATATCCAAAGGAGGAAGTTTCTGTCTTTTTCATGCTTTTTGCTTTTATATGAGAAGGAAGAGAACTTTTCCAAGAAACTTCTCAGCAGACCACCTCTCAGAGAACATTGGCCAACCCTGTGTCACATGCCTGTGCTTAAATCAATTGGCTGCAGGGGTGGTGGGTGGTAGGAGTTGAGTAGGACTATTGAGATTGGCTTAGACTCACTGAGACCTGCTCTCACCCCTCAAGGAAGCTCAGGGTCATGTGAGAGAGGGGGTAGATTCCTAACTACAATTAGGTGGGGAGAGTCTGTAATCCTAGCACTCTGGGAGGGTGACGTGGGTCAATTGCTTGAGCTCAGGAGTTCAAGAATAGCCTGAGCAAGAGAGAGACCCTTTGTGTATCAAAAATAGAAAAATTGGCTGGGCACTGTGGTGGGCACCTGTAGTCCCAGCTACTCAGAAGGCTGAGGCAAGAGGATCACTTGAGCCCAACAATTTGAGGTTGCTGTGAGCTATGATGCCATGACACTCTATCCAGGATGACAAAGTCAGACTCTGTCTCAAAAAAAAAAGTAAATAAGTAACTAAATAAATAACCACAATTGGGACTTCATTGACAAGAAGAGAATGATTTGGGGACAGGTGACCAGGAGCATCCACAACCATTGACTGAAAATGAGAACGTAAGTTAGCAGAAGAAGAGTAGGGAGTCCTTGCAGTTAGGTGGAAGAGCATATAGCAATAGTCAAGGAATGGAAAGGAGGCACTTGGGCCTGGGTTCAGGGTTGGGGAGCAGTGGGACAGCAAAAGGAAGCAATGTGGCATGTTAAGGCGAGAACAAAGGGGTAGGCTGACCAAACATGCAGGATCTTGTTGGCTTTGCAAAATGTTTTTTGTCATAGGAAAGAGAAAAACATTGAATTGGAAGAGAGTGCTGCCATTATCATTTGCTCTAGCTTTGAGCTTTAGCACACATATATGTCTTATTGTTGTTTTCCTTTGTGATCTTTGGGATCCCCAAGTCTACATATTCTTCTTCCCTTGTGTTCTTATAAAAATATCCCCTACCTTCAGCACTGTACTTTGAAATGTTATGATCCTTTTTTTTCTGCAGGACAAAAGTTAATTGCATCTCTGATACCCATGACATCCAGAGACAGAATTAAAGCCATCAGGAACCAGCCAAGAACCATGGAGGAGAAAAGGAACCTTAGGTATGGATGAAAAGCTTTTCTTTTCTCCCAGAATTCATGTGAACCTCTGGCTTCTACTTTTGTCCCATCTCAAAAAGATAAGAAACAAATAATGCAGGAGAAGAGACAAATCTTCCTTACAGAAGAACTCTAAATAATCTACGTAGGTGATTAGGACATGATGAGAAGGACATGTCCCTTCTCTGGTGCTCTCTTCTAAAACCCATAATTCCAGTGTAAACAGGGGAAACATCAGGCAAATCCCAACTGAAGGAGTTTCTACAAAATACTCCTTGAAACTGTTGAAGTCATCAAAACCAAGGAAAGTCTGAGAAAAAAGAGGATTCTAAGAAGACATGACAAATTATGTAATGTGGTACCTGGATAGGATTCTGGAATTTAAAAAATGCACACCAGTGGGAAAAATCGTAAAATCTCAGTAGCCTAGAGTTTGGGTAATAGTAATGTACCAACAGCAGTTTCTTAGTTTTATTGGAAACTTACCATGGAAAGGTAAGGTGTTAAGAGGGGAGGCTAGTGAGCAGTACATGGGAACTCTCTGCCTTTGAGTCCTCACTCTGAATCTCAAGTTTACTCTAAAATAAATAGTTTACTTTTCAAAAAAAAAAAGGAAGGCTGTAGCTATTTCTGAGTCCAGCGATTCAAAAACAAGATTAAGGTCATTTGAGCCCTCAGATGCTACATTAATTATTCCTCAATCTTTCTCTTTTTCCTTTTTGCAATTTGTAATAGTTGGCAGACACTAGTAGAATGGATGTAACAGTTACTTATAAATGATTAAGGATTTAGTTTTTCCTAAGGTTTCAAAGATCGACCTCAAAACCCAGCAGGGATTTATCAATAAGTAACTCATGAATAACAGAAAGAAAATCATGCCAAATCAACATATGGAAGAAGATTGCAAGGGGAGGACCAAAAAAGGTCTGGTCTGTCCCAGTCTTCTAGGGCAAAAAGAGGGGTGCGGTGGGGGCACATTTGAGCTAAGCATTGAAAAAACAGTGACATGGCAGTGGGCATTTGAGGCTGACCAAAGAAGCCAGGAAAGGACCAGAACAACGTATATGCAGTGAGTTCATGCAAGGGTAAAGACACCAACTGTGACTGCGTCTTTCTCCAGACATTCCTCTGTTTCAAATTCTGCCTAATTCCCTCTGTCACACAATAAGGGCCTCAAACTTTTTACAGTAGGGTTTCTCAACCTCAGTACAGCTGACATCCTAGGGCTGTTGTGGGGGCTGTCCTGGTCATTGCAGGATGTATAGCTGCATCACCGGCCTCTACCCAGTAGATACCAGCAGCACCCCTACCCTAGTCTGACAACCAAAAACGTCTCCAGGCATTATTGGTTGTCCCATAGAGGCTAAAATCACCCCAGGTCTCCCCCATATTTTCATTCACATCCTCTAATTTTTCCTTTGCTCATTCTGTTCTCTTGGCTAGTCTGCCCCCATTTGGGACTTTTTTTTTTTTTTTTTGAGACAGAATCTAAGTATGTTGCCCTTCGTAGAGTGCTGTGGCGTCACTGCTCACAGCAACCTCAAACACTTGGGCTTAAGTGATTCTCTTGCCTCAGCCTCCCAAGTAGCTGGGACCACCGGCGCCCGCCACAGCGCTTGGCTATTTTTTGGTTGCAGTTGTCATTGGTGTTTAGCAGGCCTGGGCCGCGCTCAAACCCGCCAGCTTTGGTATATGTGGTCGGTGCCCTACCTGCTGAGTTACGAGCACCGAGCGCATTTGGGGCTTTTTGTTGCCTATTCCATGTGCACAGGACATTGCCATATTCGTATGACCAATCCCTCCTCTCCTCTCTTAGGATGAAGCTGAGATATCCCTGTATTTCAAATTTTAATCCTGTCCCTGCACCATTATTTTTCATCTCTTTGCTCTATTTTTTCTTTTTCTTTCTAATGGTGCAAATCACCTTCTAATATACTCTATAGTTTACCCATTTTATTATGATGTTTATCGTTTATAGTCTTTCCCTTCCCATCCCAACAAGGATGTTGGCCCCATGGGCCAAGGAAATTGATCTCTTATCACCTGGAACCATGCCCAGCACATCATGGGCGCTCAGTAACTATTTCTTGAATGAATGAATTACAACATTGGCATCTCTCATTTTCTTCTGCTTTCCCCCACAGGAAAATAGTTGACAAAGAAAAAAGCAAACAGTCCCATCGTAGGCGTGAGCTCAATTGCTGTGCTCAGTGTGTAAACTCCATTTCACAGGTAAGTCAGCCTTTTTAATACTCAGGAGAATGGGCACAGCAAGTGAGTGAAAAGAAGGAGGGAGGGAAGTGAGGAGAAAGGGGCCAAGAGAAAGATGAATCAATATTCAGGGTGATTTCATTCCTTGGAGTCATTAGGTCAATATCGGTGTGGAGAAACCAGGCAGGCATAGGAAAATCTAAGAGGACGCTTGGGTGGTTGGCTGTCTGAGCCGTTGAGCTGTGCCTTCCTCAACTGCAAACCTGGGAAGTTAAAACCACCTTAGAGGGTAGTTGTGAGGATTAAATGAGACATTTTTAGATACGCTTAACACTGTGCCTGGCACATAGTACTGCTCTAGAAATGGTGGCTACGTTTGCTGTTAGGTTACCTGCTCAGTAGATGTTTGCTGCAAAAATATCAAGCCATCCACTTTGCATCTCACCCAACTCCAGGCTTATCAGAAATCCAAGAACAGCCTATCGGAAATCCTTAATTCCATCAGCCTATGGCAGAAGACGTTCAAGGTCATCGGAGGCAAGTTTGGCACCAGCGTCCTCTCCTATTTCAACTTTCTGAGATGGCTCTTGAAGTTCAACATCTTCTCATTCATCGTGAACTTCAGTTTCATTATAATCCCTCAGTTAACCTTGGCTGAAAAGAACACCCTCCAGTTCACTGGACTGGAGTTTTTCACTGGGGCAGTAAGTTCTCCATTTCCCTGATCCCGAGTTTACCAACTCAAAAACCCAGCAAGTGACATACCTTGCTGGTCACCCAGTTAGACCTCTCATTTTGCCTGGGGGTCAATTGGATGGGGAAGGGCGGTGTTTAAAGCTTTTTTGGCTGGGCATGTTGTCTCATGCTTATAATGCTAGCATTCCGGGAGGTGGAGGCAGGAGGCTCCATTGAGCTCAGGAATTCAGACTAGCCTGAGCAAGAGCAAGACCCTGTCTCTACTAAAAATAGAAAAATTATCTGGGCATGGTGGTGGATGCCTATAGTCCCAGCTACTTAGGAAGCTGAGGCAGGAGGATTGCTTGAACCCAGGAGTCTGAGGTTGGTGTGAGCTAGGCTGAGGCTATAACACTCTAGCCTGGGCAACAGAGTGAGACTCTATCTTTTAAAAAGGGGTTTCTTCATTTTTGAATGTATATGAATCGTGCCCTATGATTGCACCAATGTACAGAATTATGATTCAATAAAATTATAAAAAAAAAAGATAAGGAAGTCTCTTAATCAGAGACAAGTCACTAGATGTAAAAAAAAAAAAAAAAGGGGGTTTCTTTCAAAGTAATATATAGGCATCGTAGCAGAATTTCTGTCTCCAGAGGTGACCACCATTGTAGTATACCATGTAGTATATGGATAACATGTGGAAAGGAGAAGTGCGCTGGAAGCTCGGAGCACTAAATAATCATAAGAAACACCAGTAACATCTTAGTAATATAACACCTTGGTGATAAGGGCATGGGGAAGGGTTTCGGCTCTCAATATGAGAACATGAGAGCTCGCGAGACAAGAGCATCAGGGATTGTCAGTCTTTACAGCGGTGGTGCAAGAGCTACGAGATTGCATCTGGAAGAAACTGCAGGCGAAGGCAGTCAGGGAGCACACGTACACGCACATTCATTCTTTCACTGATCCACTCACCCAGACTCTTTTGCCTCTCCTGCCCGCAGAAAGCCGGCACGGCGTTTCTCTATGAAAGACTACTAAGATTCATTCTCTTACTAAGACTGCTTCTCTTCCTCAGATATTGTCTTTCTCTCTCTCTCCCTTCTGCTGAGGCAAATAGCCCTTAGGCACCTAAGGATAATTGTTCCCGAGCAAGATAATAGCATAGCAGTCCTCATGGACAGTTTATGCTGTTATCCACAGTTCTCTTTTCTGACAATTTTTTTTCTTTGAATCAGAGTCTCACTCTGTCCCCCTGGGTAGAGTGCCATGGCATCATCATAGCTCACAGCAACCTCAAACTCTTGGACTTGAGCAATCCTCTTGCCTCAGCCTCCTGAGTAGCTGGACATACAGGCACTCACCACAATGTGTGACTAGTTTTTCTAGTTTTAGTAGAGACTGGGTCTCACTCTTGCTCAGGCTGGTCTCAAACTCCTGCGCTCAAGGGATCCTCCTGCCTCGGCCTCCCAGAGTGCTAGGATTATAGGAGTGAGCCACTGCACCTGGCCTTGTCTACAACCTATTTTCTTTCCCCTAACAACATAGTGGACATCTCTTCTTGTTGGTGTTTATAAATCTATACTTTCTTTTTTAATTTTTATTTTATTTTATTTTTTTGCAGTTTTTGGCCGGGGCTGGGTTTGAACCTGCCACCAGCAGCATATGAGGCCGGTACCCTACTCACTGAGCCACAGGCACCACCCTCTTTTTAAATTTTTTGTTGTTGTTGTTGCAGTTTGGTCAGGGCCAGGTTTGAATCCGCCATCCTCAGTATATGGGGCCAGCACCCTACCCACTGAGCCACAGGTACTGCCCTCTTTTGAAATTTTTACCTCTACAAAATACAAGGCTCCCTTTGAAAAATTCCTACTGTAGATAGAAGAGAACTAAGAGAAAGTTCATTTTACCTCTCTTCCCTTGTTCTACTATTTTTAGACTGTGTTTACTTTCTTTGCAAACACTCATGATAGGTAGATAGATGATAGATAGATATATAACCATGATTTTACAACTAAAAACAGGTTTTTTTTTAATTAAATCATAGCTGCGTACATTAGTGCAATCAGTGTCAATCAAGTAATCATTGTAATGGTAATCATTGTACCCCTTGATTAATGCAATCAAGGGGTACAATGTGTTGGTTTCATATACAATCTGAAATGTTTTCATCAAACTGTTCAACATAGCCCTCATGGCATTTTCTTAGTTATTGTATGAAGACATTTGTATTCTGCATTTAGTAAGTTTCACCTGTACCCTTCTAAGATGCACCATAGGTGTGGCCCACCAATTACCCTCCCTCCACCCCAACCTTGCCCCTCCCCTCCCTTCCCATATTCTTGTGCTATAATTGGGTTATAGCCTTCATATGAAACCTTTAAATTAGCTTCATAGTAGATCTGAGTACATTAGATACTTTTTCTTCCATTCTTGAGATACTTTGCTAAGAAAAATATGTTCCAGCTCCATCCATGTAAGCATGAAAGAGGTAAAGTCTCCATCTTTCTTTAAGACTGCATAGTATTCCATGGTATACATGTACCACAATTTATTAATCCATTCGTGGGTCAATGGCAGGTTAGGATTTTACTATATGTGTTATTCTATGGTGATGTGGAAGGGATTCAGTGATCTTAAAAGTTTTCTGCAGAAGGTCATGAGAGCCAGGCTCCTGTCACACTCACTACCTGGAAATAACTCTATACATCTGGAAAGGTCTCTCTTGACTTACTTACAAAAAGTGCCATATTACTTTTTTTTTTTTTTTTGAGACAATATCCTAGCCGTCTGGGAGGCCAAGGCGGGTAGATCCCTTGAGGTCAGGACTTTTGAGACCAGCTTGAGCAAGAGCAAGACCCTGTCTCTACCACACAAACAAAACAAAACAAACTAGGGGGGCATTGTTGTGGCTGCCTATAGAGGTTACTTGGGAGGCTGAAGCCAGGGGATGGCTTGAGCCCAGTAGTTTGAGGTTGCTGTGAGCTATGATACCATTAAACTCCATTCGGGGCAACAGAGACTGTCTCAAAAAAAAGCATAATTATTGTGTACATTTTCTCTTTCATTTTTTCTCATTACAATTTTATTTTATATATTTGTATGTAGGGAGCATTTTATTAGGAAAAATTCCAAAGATACAGAAAAATAAACACCCGTATATTCACTATATAGATTTTAAGTTGCTGTATTTGTTTTATCTTATTTCTGGAAGCATCTGCAAATAAGTTACTTGAGGACATTTTACTCTGAAATTCTTCAACATGCATTTCTTTACTTTTTTCTTTCTTTCTTTCCTTTTCTTTCTTTCTTTTTTTTTTTTTTGGAGATAGAGTCTCACTTTGTCTCCCTCAGTAGAGCGCCATGGTGTTATAACTCACAACAACCTCAATTTCTTGGGTTCAAGTGATCCTCTTGCCTCAGCCTCCTGAGTCGCTGGAATTGCGGACACCCACCACAACATCCACCAATTTTTCTATTTTAGTAGAGAAGGGGTCCCACTCTTGCTGAGGCTGGTCTAGAACGCCTGAGCTCAAGCAATCCACCTGCCTCAGCCTCCCAGAGTGCTAGGATTACAGGTGTGAGCCACTGTGCCCAACAAGCCTTTCTGAAAAATAAGGACACTTTCCAGGTCAGACACAGTGGCTCATGCATGTAAGACTAGCACTCTGGGCGACCAAGTGAGAGCATTGCTTGAGCTCACAAGTTTGAGGTCAGCCTGAGCAAGAGCAAGACCCTGCCTCTATCAAAAAAAGAAAGAAAAGAAAGAAAGAAAAAAGCCTGCTGTTGTCCAAGCTACTCAGGAGGCTGAAGCAGGATGATTGCTTAAGCCCAAGAATTTGAGGTTGCTGTGAGCTATGACACTGCCTGGGTAGGGCACTCTACCCAGAGTGACACAGTAGCCCCTGACTCAAAAATTAAAAAAAAAAGAACACTTTTCTCAACCACAATACCATTATCATGTCTAACAAAATCAAACATTAATATTATTTAAAATCCAGAGCATATTGAAAATTTCCCAATTTTTTAATAGACAAAATATATCTTTTATAATTTGTTTGTTCGGATCAAAGATCAGATTTTGCATCCTATTGTTTTTCTCCTTACATCTCTACTAACCTAGACTTACTCTTTCAGTCCCAACAGTGGCTTTATATAGAAACTGGATCAGTTGTCCTTTAGTTTCCAGTGTCCTACACCTTTTGGAATTGTCTGATTATTTCTTTGTGGTCTCTTTCATTCGTTTCTCTGTCTGCTTATGCCCTATGAGGAGACAGGACACTGCTTGAGTCCTGCAGATCTGAAGGTTTGATTTGTTTCCTAGTAAGCATGCTTGGTCATAATACTTATTAGGCGATGGAGGCACATAACGCCCGGCTATGTTGTTCCTGGTAATGTTTCACATGGTCACGGGGTCTAGGTGGTGACAGCTGGATGTCTTCATTTTAAAGTGACATTGGTTTGGGATTCCCAGTCTGAGAGCCGAGTGATAAAAAGTCTAGGTTCTCAGTGGCCTCAGATGGGTACCTCTTTCATGGAAAACTACATGTCTAAACTCATTGGCCCAAGTTTCTCGCGTTCAGAAGAGGTCAGCTCTGCTGACCATAGTCACTCGTTTTCTCAAGAGATCCACCTAACTTAGGGTTTATTGTCGCTTTCAGGGGTATTTTAGGGACACGGTGATGTACTATGGCTTTTACACCAATTCCACCATCCGGCGAGGGGCCAGTGGAGCATCGTACAACATGCAGCTGGCCTACATCTTCACCATTGGAGTTTGCCTGGTCATCTGCTTTTTCAGTTTGCTCTTCAGGTACAGAGTGTCTGCATTTCCTGAGTCTGAGGTTTATTTTAGAGTTAGGCAAAAATCCAAGAAACTCAAATCATACCTGGGAAATAGTTTCTCTGCACTCTTGTCTTTCTATTCCTTGTCCTGCAACATAAAATACAAGTTTAGAAGAGAGGTTTTCATGTGCTTTTAAAGAAATTTGTCAGTCTGCAAATACAGATGTGATGACCCAAGCAATGATATAGACAGAAGAATAGGATGGGCAATGTCAGACAAGAGGTCCACATGGAAAACACACACACTGGCTAGGTGCCCGTAGGTCAATGGTTAGGGTGCTGACTGCATGCACCAGGACTGGTGGTTCAAATCCAGCTTGGGCCTGCTAAACAAACAAACAAAAAATAGAGCCGGGCATTGTGGTGGGCGCCTGTAGTCCCAGCTAATCAAGGAGGCTGAGGCAAAAGAATCCCTTACGCCCAAGAGTTTGAGGTTGCTGTGAGCTGTGATACCACAGCACTCTACCAAGGGCAACCATAGTGAAACTCTCCAAAAAAAAAATAAAGGTAGGGGGAGCTCTGCCCCTGTAGCTCAAGCAGCTGGACACCAGCCACATACACCAGAGCTGGCAGGTTTGAATCCAGCCTGGGCCTGCAGAACAACAATGACAACTGCAACCAAAAAATGCTGGGCTTTTTGGTAGGGCCTGTAGTCCCAGCTACTTGGGAGGCTGAGGCAAGAGAATCTCTTAAGCCCAAGAGTTTGAGGTTGCTGTGAGCTGTGATGCCACGGCACTCTACTCATACTGGAACTCTGTCTAAAAAAAAAAAAACAACAACAACAAACAAAGGGAAAATACATACACAACAACAAAAATGTTCAACCTCCATATTAGTTTGCTTGGGTGTAAGAAACCACAGACTCGGTGGCTTAAACCACAGAAACTTATTTACTCAGAGTTCTGGAGGCCAGAAGTCCAAGATCAGGGTGTGAGCAGGGTTGTTTTCTCTAAGGCCTCTCTTCTTAGCTTGTAGATGGCCTCTTTTCTTCCTTGTGTCTTTACATGATCTTCCCTTGGCACATGTCTGTGCCCTAATGGATTAGGACCCACACTAATGACCTCATTTTTAACTTACAGACCTGTCTCCAAACACAGTTATATTCTGAGGTACTGGGGGATAGGGTTTCACATATGGATTTGGTGGTGGGGAGGACACAATTCAGCCCATAACCACCTCACTTCCAGGACACTAATTCAAAGTAAAATGAGATTCTGTCCCATTCTATCCAACTAGGAAATGTTTTCAAATTACTGTTACTGAGTGGCGGCAAATTTCAAAACTGCGCTATCCACTTTTTCCAGCATTTATTTTGTGCCAGGCTTGTGCTAAATGCTTGCTGAGCCTGAGATATCCCATAATAATAACAGCTACCTTAATCAAGAGTTTGCTTCTCTAAGCACTCAAATGGCTCTTTTATGGAAGGATGAATAATCTGCCTTCAACCCCCAAAATGTCCTTGGCTTAATTTCCAGAACTTGTGATTATGTCATTTTACACGGCAAAAAGATGCTATAGATGTGATTAAGTATCTTAAAATAGGGAGACTATCCAGATGGTCCCAGGGGACTCACAAGAGTCCTTACAAAAGGGAGGCAAGAGGTCAGAGAGACAGATGGAAAGAGACTACTCCGGCTGGCTTTGAGGATGGAGGAGGTGGCCACAAGCCAAGGAATGAGGATGGCTTTTAAGAAGCCAGAAGGGGCAAGGAAATGGACTCATCTCTAGACCCACCAGAAGGAACACAGCCCTGCACTTCCTTTTAGCTCTGTAAGACATATTTTCTGACTTCTGACTCCAGAAGTATAAGATACATTTGTGTTGTTTTAAGCCACTAAGCTGGGAGTAATTTGTTACAGCAGAAAACTGTAAACTGAACACTGAAAACAAACACAATTCTTATAACGACTCTGAGAGGTTGGTATTGTTGTTATCACCAGATGGGGAAACTGAGGCTCAGAACAGCCAAAAGGACAAAGATCCCTCAGTTGGCAAATCCAGGATGGCAAGCCAGGCATGTCTGATCCCAAAGCCAGGGCTGGCTCTTAACCATTACGCTTGGGACCACACCTTCCAGACCAGATGAAGAGCTTGGGACTGACTCTTTCACGTTACCTTTCGCCATTAACGATAGGACTGTCCTTTGTTTAATCCCCACGCCTGCTGTAATAACTCTTGGTTTGGTTTCTGCCTTCCCTAGCATGGCCAAGTATTTTCGGAACAACTTCATTAATCCCCACATTTACTCCAGAGGGATCGCAAAACTTATTTTTTGCTGGGACTTCACTGTCACTCATGAAAATGCTGTGAAACTAAAACAGAAGAATCTCAGCACTGAGATAAGGGTAAGGCAAGCTCACTGTACCCAACACCTTCCTTTGACCAGTATCTTTCCCTTCTCCAGTATGGCTGTAACTTTTCTGCACATAATAATGGGTTGTTGTACAGACCTGAAATATGTCCAATAGCTATGAAAAAATGAATTATTGTTTTATTGCCCATGAGATTTGCAAAATTTAAAATATTTGTAATGCCTAGTTCTGGTGATGGTATAGGGAAGTGGACATTTTCACGTGACAAGGTGAGTTTATAATTGGTGCAGCCTTTCTGGAGATGATTTAGTGATTTATATCAAACTGTTAAATGTACATGTTTCTTGCCTTCACAAGTTCCACGTTTAAAATTTTACTCTAGGCCAGGCCTGATAGTATAATCTTAGCACTTTGGAAAGTTGAGGTGGGAAGATCACTTGAAGCCAGGAGTTGGAGACCAATCTGGGCAATTTAGCCAGATCCTGTTTCTAAAAAAAAAATATTTAAGAAATTAGCCAGGACACTTGGCTCCTGTGGCTCAAGCAGCTAAGGCACCAGCCACATATACCTGAGCTGGCAGGTTTGAATCCAGCCCAGGCCCACCAAACAACAATGATAGCTATAACCAAAAAATAGCCAGGCGTTGTAGCGGATGCCTGTAGTCCCAGTTACTTGGGAAGCGGAGGCAGGAGAATCGCTTCAGCCCAGGAGTTGGAGGTTGCTGTGAGCTTGATGCCATGACACTCTATCCAGGGTGACAGCTTGAGGCTCTGTCTCAAAAAAAAAAAAAAAAAAAAGAAAGAAAGAAAAGAAAAGAAATTAGCCAGGGACTGGATGCAGTGGCTCACACTTGTAATTCTAGTACTCTAGGAGCCCAAGACAGGTGGATTGCTTGAGTTCAGGAGTATGAGACCAGCCTGAGCTGGAGTGAGACCCCATTTCTACTAAAAATAGAAAAACTAGTTGGGTGTTGGCAGTGGGCACCAGGGGTCCCAGCTGCTCAGGAGGCTGAGGCAAGGGGATCTATTGAGCCCAAGAGTTTGAGGTTGCTGTGAGCTGTGATGATGCCACAGCACTCAACCCAGGTCACAGAGTGAGATTCTATCTCAGGCAAAAAAAAGAAAGAAAAATATTTAAAAAGTAATGAATTTTATTCTAGGGCAGTGGTTTTCAACCAATAGCAATCTTGTCCCCCACCCTGCGGGAGACATTTGGCGACATCTGGAGACTTCTTTCGTTACAGTTGGGGAGAGGGTGCTCTTGGCATTTGGTGGATAGAGGCCAGGGATGCGGCGATATGTCGTACAATGCACAGGCCACCTGTCACAACACAGAATTGTCTGGCCCAACATGGTAATAGTGCAGAGGGTGAGAAACCCTGGTCTATAGAAGCAAACTTATTAGAAAGAGCAAGCAGAATTTGTAAATAAAGGGCTTTGAGAAGAGGTTGCAAATGGTAACTTCTTCCTCCGTGTGGACACTCAGCCTTATTCTTAAGAATGAGCTCTGCGATCTCAATGCATTTTCCTCCAGAGCAGGGTCCCAGTCTTGTGTTAGTCCTGTGGAAATGGAGTTTGGGGATTCTTGGCCCATTTGAGAGTGCCCCACTGGTCTCTCATAATCCACATCTTTCATGAACTTTCCCCTCTCTGCCACCTGTGGGTTTCTGCTGGGTTTGTGTCCTTGCATGCAGAAAGAGTTCCCCCCGGGGATCTATGCTTGCAGTGGAGAGGGATCTGTGGGTTTACTTCAGTTTCTTGCATTTCTAGGAGAACCTGTCAGAGATCCGTCAGGAGAATGTCAAGTTAACGCTCAATCAGCAGCTGACTCGCTTCTCTGCCCACGTGGCAGCCTGGATTGTCTCTACCGGAGTGGCCGTCGCTTGCTGCGTAGCTGTTTATTACCTGGCTGAGTACAACTCAGAGGTAACCAGACAGGCAGGAACACCAAGGTCGGGAGCAAAGAGAAGCGAGTGAAAGGACGGGATGCTGAGGGGGAGAGTGATGTAGAGCCCACTGCACCACCCAGGATCTGTGGCCAGTAGCATGAGCCCCAGCAAGAAGCTTGTTAAAAAAACACAGACTCTCCCCTGCCCATGAACTCAGAAGCTGCTTCTTAGCAAAATCCCCAGATGATGTGTATACATACTACAAAGTGAGACGTTCTGGGCTAGTGAAGAGATGGGAACGTTAGCTGAAGATCTGGGATCAAGCTCTCATTTCTTCTTTTTTTTTTTGGAGACAGAGTCTCACTTTGTCATCCTCAATAGAGTACTGTGGCATCATAACTCACAGCAACCTCAAACCCTTGGGCTTAATCAATTCTCTTGCCTCAGCCTCCCAAGTAGCTGGGACTACAGGCACCCGCCACAATGCCCGGCTATTTTTAGAGACAAGGTCTTGCTCTAGCTCAGGCTGGTCTCAAACCTGTGAGCTCAGGAGATCCCCCTGCCTCAGCCTCCCAGAGCGCTAGGATTATAGGCATGAGCCACCGCACTCAGCCCTCATTTCTTCCTTTATTATTGTATCCCTAATATCCTCCCACAGAACCTGGCACATACCATGAACTGATGGTTTCTGGAAAGTGATTTAATCTTTCCAAGGCTGGGTTTGTAAATTTGTAAATAAGGGGCTTCGAGAAGAGCTTGCAAATGGTAACTTCTTCCTTCGTG
The DNA here is from genome assembly GCA_963573935.1 of Arctocebus calabarensis. NCBI lineage: Eukaryota > Metazoa > Chordata > Mammalia > Primates > Lorisidae > Arctocebus > Arctocebus calabarensis. The sequence continues at coordinate 21,526 of CAUYON010065251.1, forward strand.
TGGACACTCAGCCTTATTCTTAAGAATGAGCTCTGCGATCTCAGTGCACTTTCACTCTACTCTGTAGAATGAATGTGACTCAACCTGGCTTTTGGCATGTGGTAAGGACTAGAAATAAATTACATGGTGAGTCTACCCAGTACCTGGTACCATATGGGATAAAGAAATGATTTGGGGCCAGGGACAGTGACTCATACGTATAATCCTAGCACTTTGGGAGGTTAAGGCAGGAGGATTGCTTGAGGTCAGGAGTTCAAGACCAGCCTCACTAAGACACCAACTCTACAAAAAAATAGAAAAATAATCCAGACATGTGGTGTGAATATACAAGCCTCAGGGTTTGCCATAGTTGTAATAAGGTCTGTCCTGAAAGAGGAGAAATTGAACCTCAGTCTTCAGGGGCCTGGCATAGTTTACGTATGAATGTAAGTGGGGACTAGGTAGCTGCAGTTTAAAGCAGATTTATAAGCTCTGTTTTTGCTCACCTGAGATGAAAGGGGGCAGCCCAGGACAAGAGGTACGAGTGGAATTTTTCCCTCTGTTTGAACATCTGCTCTGTGCCAGGCAGAATCAACATTTTGCACAACTCTGGTGTTCACCATGGAATGGCGACTGTGATTCCCTGTGAATCACCCCAGCTGTGCCATTTAGCAGCTGTGGGGCCAGATCTTGCCTTGTTTAATCTCATTTAATTCTTGCAGCATCTCTATGGGTTGTGCAGTCATCTCTCCATCTTACAGATGGGGCTCAGAGAAGCTAAACGTCTGGCCCTAGACCTTGCAGTTTGTAAGTGTATGTGTGTGTGGTGGTGGTGGTGGTGCGACAATATTTGAGCCAAAGTTACCCTGGCTCCAAAGACACCACCAAGCGTTTGAGGGATGCTTTGGAACCATCTAGAGGTAGATGGAGGCAGGATCAGGCCTTGAAGGGAGGCAGGATCAGGCCTTGTGGGAGTGTGAAACATCAGATAAATCCACTGGAATCCCTCACCCCAAGATCTCGGACCCTACTCCAAGCCAAATGCAAGGGTGCTGCATCCCCTGGAGGTGTGGTGCCCTCCTGCCCTCACACAAAGTGCAGCGTGGCCTGGCAGAGGACCCATACCCCCCCAGCGCAGTACTCAGGACAGGTGAGGCCTGGTGGACATGGGCACGGCCACAGGGAGAGGGGAGGTGTCCTGTGGTGATTGGCAGTATTCCCTTGTGCTGTGGCTTCAGCAGACTCCTCTTATACTCCCACAGTGAGAGAGTGTCTCATTGCTCCAGGCTTTTGGTAGAGAAAACAAAGTCACAGAATGACTGTTTGACTCAGGCCTCTAGCTCAGACACGCCCTCATTTCTATCTGCCACTTCCTTGCTGGGTGACCCCAGGCAAGCGTCTTTGCCTCTCTGAGCCTTAGTTTGTTTGGAACAGGGTAAGTGCTAAATGCATGGTAGTTTGATAGTTCACCACGGAGGAGCTCCATGGAGTGTTTTCCATCAAGAGGGCCTTCTGAGTGAAGGAGAGGGAGGTCCGGCGTACAGAGGGCATCTCGGTTCTCTCTTCCCTCCTTGCAGTTCCTGAAGACCCACAGAAACCCCGGGGCAGTGCTGTTGCTGCCTTTTGTCGTGTCCTGCATCAACCTGGTGGTGCCGCGTCTCTATTCCACGTTCAGGCTGGTGGAGAGGTACGAGATGCCCCGGCATGAGGTCTACATCCTCCTGATCCGGTAGGTGATCTGTCAGAGGGGAGTGGATGGGAGCTGTGGAGGGCGACGCTCCAGCATCAAAGCTCTTTTCTCCACAAAGAAGGACTTTCAAGAGTAGAGTGTGTTTGGCATGATGTGGGCTAATAGCCATAAAATGCTCCGAGAAAATACAGTTATTAAAGACAAATGCCTTTTGCTCAAAGTAACAGCTTCCTTTTCTGAGTGGCTGCCAGCCTGAAGATTAATGTAGTTCTCATGGATGAGATGGACAGACAGGCAGGCTGTGCACTGCACAAAGGTTCCTGCCAAGGACTTGTGTGGGGACAGAAATCATCTAGTGTCCCCTTAGGCAAACTGTGAATCTATCCCCTTTGCATCAGATGAGAAGAAGAGGTGTATTTTTGTAATTCAGCCACTGAAAGAGAGGTGGGAGGAGTGCTTTTGGCAATTCATTAGCTCAGAGGGGTGTCTTTTTGTGATTCCCACAAAGGCATCATATGTGCTAGAGGTGACCCCAGGTCTTTGATAAACAAAGCCTAAAACTACCCATATTTTGTCTTTCTAGCTTCTTCCTGGCTAGTTCTCTGACTAGTTCCTGGCTATGGTGGCATTTATAACAATAGGTCTGTACAATGCAGATTGAATTTCTTTTCTTTCTTGGTTTTTTTTTGTTTTTTTTTTGAGACAATCTCACTATGTTGCCCTCAGTAGAGTGCCATGGCGTCACAGCTCATAGCAACCCCAAACTCTTGGGCTTAAGTGATTCTCTTGCCTCGGCCTCCCAAGTAGCTGGGACCACAGGTGCCCGCCACCATGCCCGGCCATTTTTTGTTGCAGTCATCATTATTGTTCAGCTGGTCCAGGACAGGTTCAAACCTGCCAACTTTGGTATATGTGGCCGGTGCCACAACTACTGTGCCACGAGCACTGAACCCGGATCTTGAAGGGGTGACTGTGGCCTCAAGATCTGACTCCTGGCCAGCTCTCCAGCCTCATTTTCTACTCTGCTCCCTCACTGACCTCCTAAGTGCTCATGAGCACTGACCCCACCCCTGGGCCTTTGCACTGGCTGTTCCTTCTGCCATGAATGCTCTTCCAGCAGATAGTCACAGGGCTTACTTCCTGACTTCATTTTGGCTCCTGCTTAACAGTCACAGCCCAAAGGGGGAGGGGGACTCAGGTACTGACCCCACCTATATTTCGTATATTTGTTTATGCAGAACAACAAAACATACAAAGGCAAAACATTGTTGGGGTCAGTCTCTGACACTCCATCTTTGGGATGTGTAATGTCACCTTATTGGAAAGCTCTTCCTTGAGCACCCTATTAAAAACAACAGCTCTTAAATCTTCCATTCAGGTGATTAGAAAGAATAATACTAAAATAAATAATACAAATAAAATTAAAAAATAATAAAATAAAAATGAAACAAATAAATAAAATAAAAATAACAGCTCCATCCTGCCCTCCTTTCCTGCATTACCATTTTCTTACCACTTCCTGACATTTTTGTATTTATTTATATATTATCTTCCTCCCCCATAAATTATGGGGGAATCTTTGCCTTATTCAAAGTACCTGGGAATAAGTATTCAAGAATAATTAGTGAACAAATGAATGAGGAAATCAATCAGCCAACCAGTTAGTCAATTATATCTGAATTTTATATTCTCATTATTCCTCACATCCCATCAGTCCAGGGCAACACTTTTTTTAGGTATGTATAATGGGGGACACATTAGGTCTCACTGGCACCCCATAATCTTGCATATTGGGCAAGAAGGACATAAAATATCATCAGCCTGATGATAGAGTTGTTAAGAATAAGGGAGATGCTCGACGCCTGTGGCTCAGCAGGCTAAGGCGCCAGCCACGTACACCTGAGCTGGCGGGTTTGAAACCAGCCCAGGTCCGCCAAACAACAATGACGGCTGCAGCCAAAAAATGGCCAGGCATTGTGGTGGGCGCCTATAGTCCCAGCTACTTGGGAGACGGAGGCAGGAGACTCACTTGAGCCCAGGAATTGGAGGTTGCTGTGAGCTGTGATGCCACAGCATTCTATCCAGGGTGACAGCTTGAGGCTCTGTCTCAAAAAATAAATAAATAAAATAAATTTTAAAAAGAATACAGAAC
>CAUYON010065256.1:0-11854 GCA_963573935.1 Arctocebus calabarensis
CTGGGCTCACCAAACAACAATGATGGCTGCAACCAAAAAACGGCCGGGCGTTGTGGCGGGTGCCTGTAGTCCCAGCTACTTGGGAAGTAGAGGCAGGAGCCTCACTTGAGCCCAGGAATTGGAGGTTGCTTTGAGCTGTGATGCCACAGGACTCTATCCAGGGTGACAGCTTGAGACTCTGTCTCAAAAATAAAATAAAATAAATAAAATGCATTATCTCATTTTATGCTCATGGCTTTGAGAGGTAAAGATTACTCCTTACCCTCATTTTAGAGATGGGGAAAGCGAGGCACAGAGGGCTAGGTAACCTGCCCAAGGTTGTGCTGCTAGCAGATGACAGGGCCAGAGCTCAAACTCCTGTCTGTTTGACCTCCCAAATGTCTATGCTGTTGACTATGGTTTATCATATTCTATTTTCAGAGTCATGGAGATTGGTAAATACAGAGAGCTACTATTCATTTATTACTCTTTTCAAAATATCAGCAAGTTTATGCCATAATAATGATATCTCCTTACCTACTATAATGCTTTACAATTAAAAGGGCTTTCACATCTATCATTTCATTAACCCTTGCTTCTGCTCCTTCAAGTAGAAGGAGTTGTTACTGTCCTAAAACTCAGAGAGATTGAATGATTTGCCAAAAGTCAGTCTGAGTAAATCATGGAGCCAGGGAATGCTCTGGCTTCTACTCCTAGACTCTTTACCTAATGCTTTATGTTGGATTGGAGTTAATGCCTGTAGCATTCTCTTTAATAGTCAATAAGACATTTACATGAGACCCAGAATGTGTGATGGTTCCTCAGAGAATATTCTACATACCCACCATTGATATTTATAAATATTTGTAGGCAGTATAGGGATTCTCATCATAAAACCCAGAAGAATATCCTTTGATCTTTCCCCCTTATATGAAATTTCCATGTAATTCACTCTTTATAAGTCTACTTATGAAAATGTAACTAGGGGCTCAGTGTCTGTAGCTCAGGGAGGAAGGCATCAGGCACATACACCAAGGCTGGCCATTTGAGCCCCACGCAGACCTGCTAAATAATAATGACAGCTGCAACCAAATAGCTGGGCATTGTGGCGGGCGCCTGTAGTCTCAGCTACTTGGGAGGCTGAGGCAAGAGAATCGCTTAAGCCCAAGAGTTTGAGGTTGCTGTGAGCTGTAACACCATGGCACTCTATCAAGTGTGACATAGTGAGGCTCTGTCTCAAAATTTAAAAAAAAAAAATGTAACTAGGATCTTGACTAAATGAAACAGTAAGCCCTTATCAAATACTTGCATTATAGCTAGAATTTGTTTCTCAGATGTGTTTGACTCTAAAGGGATAAAGTAAGTTTTGATGGGTGATTCCTTATCAAGTAAATCTGAAGCATGAAAATAGAAAGGAATGCAACAAGAGGAACAGAGGTTTCCTCAAAAACACACTTCATCTCTTATGCATTTTTTCTAGGGCTGAGCCCTGCCTATAATATCATGCTGGGGCTATTTGGGAATTGATGCCATTTACTCAAATGTAAAATAACACATGAGATGGAAGAAGAGACAAAACCTCTTCATGTTCCGTTATTTATTAATTTGTGGTAAAGTACGGCTGGTATACAAAGAATCCTGTGATTAACCTCATAAAAAGAAAGTAAAATCAAGACAGAAAAGGATCAGCTGCCTTAAGAAATACGGCCCAAAGGTGGCATTTTAAAATAATATTTGGAGAAATGTCCAGACTTCAGATACATTCTGTTGTCCTTCAAGAGTAAGAGAGAGGCAGAGGCAGTGGCTCACGTGTATGATCCTAACACTTTGGAAGGTTGAGACTAGCTGGGGCAACAGTGAAACCTCAGCTCTACCCAAATTTTAAAAATGAGGCTGGGTGTGGTGGCAAGTGCTTGTAGTCCTAGCTACTCTGGAGGGTGTGGCTGGAGGATGGCCTGAGCGCAAGAGTTGGAGGCTGCACTGGCTCCACTGTACTCTAGCCCAGGCAACAGAGTGAGACCCTGTCTCAAAGGAAAAAAAAAAAAAGTGGCTGGGCACAATGGCTCACACCTGTAACGCTAGCAATCTGGAAGGCTGCCGGGTGGATTGCTTGAGCTCAGGAGTTTAAGACTAGCAAGAGCAAGACCCCATCTCTACTAAAAATAGAAAAAAAAAACCAAAAAAACCAAAACACTAAACTAACCAGGCGTTGTGGCAGGCACCTCTAGTCCTGGATACTTGGGAAGGCTGAGGCAAGAGGATTGCTCAAACCCAGGAGTGTGAGGTTGCTGTGAGCGATGACACCCAGGCACTCTACTCAGTGTGACAGAGTGAGACTCTGTCTCAAAAAAAAAAAAGAGAGAGAGAGAGAAAGAAGAAAAGCTAACTGGTCCATACAAACTAACACCCACTTGGAAATTCAGATTTGAAAACTTCCTCTGAACTAGAACAGAGTCACACGGTTTTAGGAGGCCCCTCCCCTCCCCCTCCTGTTGAACATCTGCTCTGGGTGCTCTGTGCTTCTGAAGTCAGAGGAGTCCTCCCTGGGTGGATTCAGCTGTGGAGGGCACATGGCGTTTGCTCTGTTTCCGTTTAGCAGGAAACGGTTTGAGGCCTTTGGCTGGGAACCCCCATTCAGAACGTCTGCCTTTCACCTGGTGCACCATGGCTTCCCAGGACTCGCACTGCAGGCTGGGAGTCAGTTCAAGTTGCAACATGTCACCTTCCAAAACTGCTTGAAGGCCTTAGACTGTGGTGCAGCCGGCAGCTGCCAAGAGCATGTGGGTCACAGTGAGCCCCTTCTAGCTTTATCATAGACTCACACTTCTCCCCTCCCCCTCCCTGCAGGTGAGAAGCCCCACAAGTGCCAGGTGTGTGGCAAGGCATTCAGCCAGAGCTCCAACCTCATCACCCACAGCCGCAAACACACAGGCTTCAAGCCCTTTGGCTGCGACCTCTGTGGGAAGGGCTTCCAAAGGAAGGTGGACCTCCGGAGGCACCGGGAGACTCAGCACGGGCTCAAGTGAGCATCTGGCGGGCTGCGAGCAGCAGCTGCATAACACCACGGAGGGCATCGTCCCCGCTGCCACCACCCCCTTCTCACTGCTCGGCCCCCAGGTCCAGTCTGCAGATCTCACCAGGTGCTCCTTGGCCTGACTTCCTAGAGCTGCCAGAGAGGAGGAAGTGCCTTTCAAAGTTCAGGCCAGAGTGGGAACCAAGGGCTTGCGAGGCTTTGGACTCAGATAAGCTCATCCATACCTGAATAAGCAAAGTCAAATGGAAATCAGGTGAAGCCTTGGGCCCCAGTCCTTCACATTCCCAGCTCTGCTCCGCAGACAGGAAGGTCCTTCAGGGTTCTTCCCTCCTCCTGACCTGCCCTGGACACTGGTGTGAAAGACAAGGAATCGCCATTGACGAGATGGACACATGTGCGAATGTTTTTATCCAGAAAGAAGAATGAGTGTTATTTTTATTCCTTCTGGGGAGTCTGTGGACTCCTTTCTTTGGGTGCTGCCTGTAAATCTGGGAGGAATCGTTTCTCCTCCTCAAAGACTGTGTCAGAAACTATTTGGGGAAGGAATTTAATGCTTTTGAAATCACACGATGCACTGTCAAGCCTGTCCCAACAAGGAGCAGAAAAAAAGTGGACTTGGTGATGAGAAAGGATTAGAGGTCCTCCCTACAGAAGGTTAAAACCCAGAGCAATGCCTGTGGTACCAAGGTACCAGGCACCATGCTGGGTACTGGGGAGCAGAGATTAAAGAGACAGCTCCTGCCCCCCACCCCTCCAAAGCTAATGGTTTCACCTCCAACTGGCTGGCTGTTCTCTCCCGCAGAGGGAATTCTAAGAAAACACAGAATCTTGAACGTTCCCTTTTGACTTTCGTGGATTTTCTCATATGTAAACAAAAAGTAGCTGAACAGTTACGTCAAAGATTCATGTGTACATTCAGTTTTTTATTGTTAAGCTGAAATTTTTAAGATGTCTGCGCCAGCAGCCATGTTGAAGGCTCTGTTTCTGATCTTTGACCCTCCATGAGTACCATAGAGGGGGAAAAAACATGGTATTTTTACTTTGATGAGGTCTGTAACTGTTTTTAGATCTTCTGGAGTGCATTGTGTTTGTTAATACCTATTTATTAGCGTGATGTTTTAAGTTAATAAAGTATTTAGACTATTACAGACTGCCTTCATTTAGGCAGGGGATTTGAGAAAGTCCTTTGTTTTAGTCTGGAGAAGCCGGCACCGCAGAAAACTGCAGTGGAGTGTAAAAGTGAAGTGGGAGAGCCGTCCCCAGAAGAGAGTAAAATCCAATTGCTCTGGTTTTCTTATGCTCTCTTCCGCACCTCAGAGATACTTCTTTCTTGACAGAAAAACTAGAAGGTATTCAAAACTAAACTCGTAAAAGCCGCGAGACATAAGCTCTTTCCTCTGGGAATTTCAAAATTTTTTTTTTTTTTAAACAGGTCAAAAGGCTCCCAGATGAATCAAGTAGTCGCCAGCCCTAGGTCTAGAGTTTTGGGTCTTAGTCACTGCACTGTCACCAAACCATTTTTTGACTTGGGCAAATCTTTTGACTTCCCTGATACCAGTTTCCTTGACCATAAAATGTGGTTATGGTCTCAATTCAACCTGACTGCTTGGATCTTGTGGAGACTAGAGAGGAGAAAAAGCATGAGATTGGTTAGTTAGCCTTACCGGAGGCAAGTTACACATCTAAAGATGCAGGAGCAGTAAAATTGGAATCTGGGTTCTTTCTGGATCATTCCCACCTAGAAGAATTTCTTGGATCTTTTAAGGGAATCAAACCAGAATGAGATCCTGGCCTGAACCCCTACCATAGCGCTTTTAACGCCGCCCAACCAGACAAGCGTGTGCAGGGCTATATGCTGGTATTCATGGTGACCACCAGTAGATTGTCTATTTCCACTCAAATCAATTTCAGACACGGTGATTGAGTACCCACTGTTCTAGAAGCAGGTGGTAGAGTACAGCAGTAAGGACAATGTCCTATGAAGCTTTATTTATTTGGTCACTGCTGAATCTTCAGGTCCCAGACAGTGCCTGGCACACAGTAGGAGATCAGTAAAACATGTGCTGAGATGACAGGGGAATACACAGAGAAACTGAACTCTGACTTCATCGTGTGGGCTGGCTCTGCTCTTTACAGCACAAAGGGAGGAGAAATTACATGAGAGCCCAAGAAACAAACAGAACACACCGGGCTTTCTCCCTGGATTGGTGGGAAAGGTCGACTAGGGTGCTGCTCTGTTCCAGTCTTTCCAAATCTCAGTCCTTGGCTGTCCTCATTTAATTTCCAACACCATGTCTTTCCATGTAAGTGGTCTCTCATTCAAAATTTAAATTTGTTTTCTGTGTAATGCGGTTTAAGATTATTTTTCAGAACTGATAGGTGATAGCAGTTCCAGCATCCCAACATCCTAGTATCCTGGGAGACAAACTTCCCGGAGAATAAAGATGACAAAACTTGCTGTTGCCACAGAAGTCACTTGGCACTAATGGTTGGTTATTTCCAACCTGATTTGAGAAAAAATGAAGTTGCGTTGAGGGGCCAGTAGAACTGGGTGTTTGTCCTATTCTGCATTTCCCTTATAAATTTGGGAACATTTGGTGCATTTTCATTATCCTTATTTATGCTATAAATGAGTTGTAATTTTGATGTTGACTATATGCTTTTTGGAGGGATAAAGGAAATTATCTTGATATCCCCAGTTCAGAATCAAAACAAATTACTGTGCCTGTTGCTGTGTGAAATTTGAAGATTGCAAATATCTCTCTTAATGTTATTACTTGACTCCATTAAAAATAGATGGTGAATATTCCATGTCACATTATTCATGAGGCAGGTTCTATCCCTTTTGTCTGCTGGAGTAACAGTAGAAAGGGTAACAAGAGACACCAGAGCACACCTTTGTTTCTTTCACTAAATTTTTAATAACACCTCCAGCTAGCCAGTTGGTGAAGCTCAGCTCTTGCATAAAAGTGGAAAAGCACGGCTATCTCTGAGAAGACCGACTCTTTCAGCAGCTAATTTGAGTTTGCGTTCATTTACACCAGACATGATTAAATTACCTATCAAGTGTGCGGAGCTATCAGGATTCAGGCCACGTAAAAGGTGAATTTCATCTGATTGATTTGAGACACGAATGGAACAAATGAGTTTTAAAAGCCCCGCCTTAATTAAAGGAATAGCAAAGTATCACTCCCTTGCGACTTCTTGACTGCCACTGCCCTTGAAAACTGGATGGCGATAGTGATTTGACCCAAGTCATCTTGTCGTGTGCCTGTTTGTTTAACCTGATCATTTATCAAAAAGAAAAGAACTCAGAGAAAGACCTGAAGACTTCATTACTTTTTCCTATGCATTTCTAGAGCACTGTGTTTAAATCTGTGCTGCTATATTATTTCAGTAAAAACTTTTCAGGAATGTATAGTACATTTATTTTAACAACTTTTTTCATTGTCAGTTTTAAAAAATAAAAAAAATTTCAAGACATTTTGCTCCAAACCTTTCTAGCTTGAAGGTGTTTGTACTTTTGTTTCTTTCTGGGCTTTATCTATGTCTGTCTATTTATATTTTGCATTTTTTACCCTGTGATGATGGCTTTTATAATTTATGTCTAGCTCACTCTTTTATTTATTTGCAGTATGGATACATACTTAAATTTCACGTTGACAATTTGAACAATATTTTTTACTAGATTTTATTGCAATTCTTAGTATTTAATTAGGGGTTTTATCAATCATTAAGAAAAAGTCTTTTCTGAAGTTTAATGGTATTCACTTTTTAAATAAAACACCTTAAGCTTAGTGGAAATTACAGAGAATAATATAAAATAAACATCAGTGTAATCATTGTTCTGCCATATTTACTTCAGGTTTTATTTTTGAAATAAAATGTTATAGATTCAATTGAATATCTTCTGGAGTACTTTCCTCCCTAAACTTATTTGCTTTCCTTGTTCTTCAGAGGCACCGCTATACTAAAACTGGTATACGTCATTGCCATGAATATATTTATGCCTTTAACATACATTTTCCCATAAGCAATATATAATGGTGTTTATCATATTTTACCTTTATATAAGTGGTAGTTTGTATATACTTCTGTGCTTTCCTCTTTTTTTGCTCTACACATTTGTTTGTTTTTTTGAGACAGAGTCTCACCCTGTTGCCCTGGGTACAGTGCTACGGCATCACAGCTCACAGCAACCTGAAACTCTTGGGTTCAAGCGATCCTCTTGCCTCAGCCTCCCAAGTAGCTGAGACGTCTACAGAGACGTCTGCCACAATGTCTGGCTAGTTTTTCTATTTTTAGTAGAGATGGGATCTCATTCTCGCTCAGGCTGATCTTGAACTCCTGAGCTCAGCTGATCCACATGCCTTTCCCTTCCAGAGTATCAACACTTTTTTTTTGAGTTTTATCCACATTGATATATGCAGTTCATTTATTTTGACCGCTATGTATAGAATTCCATTGGTTGAATGCTTGGTGATTTATTTATCTCTTCTCCTGTAAAGAGAGTTTTGATCATTTCCATTTTTCCCTAATATAAACAGTTCTGAAGTGAGCAACCTTTTACATATTTCCTTGTAAAAGAGACTCTTTATGCTATATTCCTGAGAATGAAAATTGATATTACCAAACTGCTCTCCAAAATAGTTATTCCAATTTGGTCTCCCCAGTAGTATAGATTCTTGTTACTCCTCCTCTTACCAACACTTGGTATTTTCAAAATTTAAAAATGTTTACTAATCAGATGGATGCGAAATGTCATTGTAATTTGTGTTTCCTGGTTCCTACTGGGGCCAAGTATCTTTTCATAAGTTTATTGGCCTGACAGGTTTCCTTTCCTTTGAAATGATTGGACATGTACTTTGTCCATTTTTCTGTTGGTTTACTTGCTTCGAATTAATTTGTTCCTTAAATATAGTCTCAACACTCATTATTTTGTTAGTTTGATGTGTTGTGTGTATATCCCAGTCTATAACTCATCATCATTTCACTTCAAAGAGAGGATTTGTTTTTGTGTTAATGTAGTCAAATGTATTGGTCTTTTCCTTTATGGTTTAGCTTTTTAAGAGCTCATTCCCTAAATGGTTGTCATAAGATCATCCCTTATATGTTCTTTTTGGTGGTGGTGGTTTGTTTTTTGAGACAAGTCTCACTCTGACACCCAGGCTGGAGTTCAGTGGCATCATCATAGCTCACTGCAGACTCAAAACTCCTGGACTCAAGTGATCCTCCTGCCTCAGCCTCACGAGAAGCTGGGACTACAAGTGTGTGCCACCATGCTTGGCTAATTTTTCTATTTTTTGTAGAGATGGGATCTCACTATGTTGCCCAGGCTTGTCTCAAACACTTGACCTCTAGGATCTTTCTGCTTTGGCCTCTCAAAGTGCTAGGATTACAGGCATGAGCCATTGTACCTGGCTCCAATATGTTCTAAAAATGTTTCAATTGTTGTTCATAACATTAGCTTTTCAATCCATGTATGAAATAAGATCTAACTTAAAAATATTTTCCCAACATTGGTAATGGGTAACCAGTTACCCCAATGTTATTTATTGCTATGTCCATCCTTCTCCTTGACTGTAATGATACCTCTGTCCTACATGGAGCTTCTGGTTCTGTATGTTTCTGTTTCTGGGCTTGCTGATTATTTCCACTAGTCACTTTCTCTACCTCTAAGTCAAATCCATAAATCATTTAAATTATAATAAACTCTTAATAACTAGTAGAAAAGGTTTCCCCCTACATGTTTCATCCTCTAGAGGAATATCTTAGCTTCTCTTGGCCCCTTTGTTCTGACATGTGAAAAGTTGTAGGAATTTTGGTTAGTATTACATTTATTATTTAATTTGGGGAGAATTGAAATCTTTTTCTTTTTCTTTTTTTTTTTGTAGAGACAGAGTCTCACTTTATTGCCCTCGGTAGAAGGTATAGTGCCGTGGCGTCATACAGCTCACAGCAACCTCCAACTCCTGGGCTTAGGCAATTCTCCTGCCTGAGCCTCCCGAGTAGCTGGGACTACAGGTGCCTGCTCCAATGCCCAGCCATTTTTCTGTTCTGCAGTTCGGCCGAGGCCAGGTTTGAACCCACCACCTTCAGTATATGGGGCCGGCCCCCTACTTGATAAGCCACAGGCACCACCCAGAATTGAAATCATTTTGATAATAATTCTTCCCACCCATAAATATCATATATCAATAATTTATTTGGGTCTTCTTTTATGTCTTACAATAACATTTGTCATTTTCTGCATAATTGCATTTATTTTTTGTTCATTGTTCTCATAGTTCATTTTATTTTATTTATTTATTTAATACCTTATTTTAGTTTTTTAATTTTATTTGACAGGCTAGTGTGCTGTGGAATTAGCCTAGCTCACAGTGACCTCAAACTCCTGAGCTCAAGTGATCCTCCTACCTCAGCTTTCTGAATAGCTGGGACTACAGGTTCACCTCACAATACCCAGCTAATTTTTTTCTATTTTTAGTAGAGACAGGGTCTTGCTCTTGCATAGGCTGGTCTCAAACTCCTCAAGTCAAGCCATTCTCCTGTCTTGGTTTCCCTGAGTGCTAAGATTAGAGGTATGAACCATTTTTTTTAAAAAAAAACTACATTTTCTAATTGCCTCTGGTGTATGGGAACAAAATTAATTTTTTAGTATGTTGATCTTATATCTTGCAATGTTACTGGATTCTCTTTTTAGTTTGTTGTATATTATTTCTCTGTGAGATAATCATAAGATGTTAAAGCGATTATGGCTTTGTTTTATTTTTTCCAACTTATTCTCCTCGTCTTAATGTGCTGGCCAGGGATGTGTTGAATAGGGAGTGAATAATAGGTATCTTTGCTTATTTCTAATTTTCAGAGAATAATTTTGTTTATTGTTCATTTGTTTGTTTGTTTTTCATTAAATCATAGCTGTGTACATTAATGCAATCATGGGGTACAATGTGCTGGTTTATATACAATTTGAAATGTTCTCTTCAAACTGGTTAACATAGCCTATGGGCATTTTCTTAGTTATTGTGTTAAGACATTTATATTCTATACCTAGTAAATTTCACATGTACCCTTGTAAGATGCACGTAGGTGTGATCCTACCAATTATGTTTGTTTTTTGAGACAGAGTTTCACTTTGTCACCCTGGGTAGAATACCATGGTATCATAGCTCACAGCAACCTCAAACTCTTTTTTTTTTTTTTTTTTTTTTTTTGAGACAGAGCCTCAAGCTGTCACCCTGGATTTTGATCCAGCTTGATTTTTGTGATATCACAGCTCATAGCAACCTCCAATTCCTGGGCTCAAGCCAGTCTCTTGCCTCCGTCTCCCAAGTAGCTGGGACTACAGGCATCCGCCACAATGTCTGCCCATTTTTTGGTTGCAGCCGCCATTGTTGTTTGGCAGGCCAGGGGCCTGGATTCGAACCCTCCAGCTCAGGTGTACGTGGCTGGCACCTTAGCCAGTTGAGCCACAGGCGCCGAGCCAACCTCAAACTCTTGGGCTCAACCAATTTTCTTATCTCAGCCTCCCAAGTAGCTGGGACTACAGGCGCCTGCCACAACACCAGGCTACTTTTAGAGACGAGGTCTTACTGTTGCTCAGGCTGGTCTCGAACTTGTGAGTTCAGGCAATTCATCTCCTCGGCCTCCCAGAGTGCTGGAATTACAGCCGTGAGCCACTTCACATGGCCTTAAGAGAATGTTTTTAATTTTTCAAAATCTAATATGATGTTTATCGTATTTTTTTGGTAGATGGTAGATAAATTTATAAAATTTCACATTAAGAATTTCTATTTGGTAAAAGTTTCCACTACTGTATGTGTGTTTTGATTTAAACAGTAGATATTTAATTTTATTGTATGGTTTTGATACATTTATTGAGAGAATCAATAGATTTGTTAAATCTTTCATCCTGTAATTTGCCAATATGGCAAATAACACTTAAGAGAGAGTACCTTTCAGCTTTAGTGACAAGTCTAGTTATGTTTTGATTTGTTTTTAAATATGCTGAAATTGATTACATATTTTAGGAAATGTTCAGTTTCTTTTAAATATTCAAATTAACTACCGCATGCCATGGTATTGTCTGATTTTTAAAAATTTCTATTCTATAATTATGTTCAATTTTTCATTCTAACATTGTTCATTTGTGCCTTTACCTTTTTGTCTCTCTCTTTTTTTTTTTTCTGAGATAGAGTCTCACCTTGTCAACCTCAGTAGAATGCTGTGGTGTCACAGCTCACAGCAACCTCAAACTCTTGGGCTCAAGTGATCCTCTTGCCTCAGCCTCCTTAGTGGCTGGGACTATCGGTGCCTGCCACAACACCTGGCTATTTTTATTTTTTATTTTTTTATTATTATTTTTATTGTTAAATCATACCTGTGTTCATTAGTGCAATCAAGGGGCACAATGTGCTGGTTTCATATATAATCTGAACTATTTTCATCAAACTGATTAACATAGCCTTCATGGCATTTTCTTAGTTATTGTATGAAGACATTTGTATTCTGCATTTAGTAAGGTTCACCTGTACCCTTTTAAGATGCACGATAGGTGTGGCATCACCAATTACCCTCCCTCTACCCCAACCTCATCCCTCCCTTTCCCTCCCCTCCCTTTCCCTTTCCCCATATTCTTGTGCTATAGTTGGGTTATAGCCTTCATCTGAAATCTGTAAATTAGCTTCATAGTAGGGCTGAGTACATTGGATACTTTTTCTTCCATTCTTGAGATACTTTGCTAAGAAGAATGTGTTCCAGCTCCATCCATGTAAACATGAAAGAGGTAAAGTCTCCATCTTTCTTTAAGGCTGCGTAATATTCCATGGTATACATGTACCA
>CAUYON010065259.1:0-20661 GCA_963573935.1 Arctocebus calabarensis
TCTGGCACAAGCTACATACATCTGTCACAATTAATCAACCAATATTGCACACTATTTTTTACCAAAGTCCATTTTTTTTTTTTTGAGACAGAGCCTCAAGCTGTCACTCTGGATAGAGTGCTGTGGCATCACAGCTCACAGTAACCTCCAATTCCGAGGCTCAAGTGAGTCTCCTGCCTCTGCCTCCCAAGTAGCTGGGACTACAGGCGCCCGTCACAACGCCCGGCCATTTTTTGGTTGCAGCCGTCATTGTTGATTGGCGGGCCCGGGCTGGATTCGAACCCGCCAGCTCAGGTGTACGTGGCTGGCGCTTAGCCCGTTGAGCCACAGGCGCCGAGCCAAAGTCCATGTTTTATGTAATTTCTTTCATTTTACCCAGTGCTCTTTTTCTTTCTGGGAATCCCATCAGGTCTCCAAATGACATTTAGTTGTCAAGTCTCCTTGGGCTCCTCTTGTCTGGGGCAGTTTCTCAGACTTGTTTTTTTTTGTTCTTTGAGACAGAGTCTCATGTTGTCACCCTGCGTGGAGTGCCAGGGCATCATAGCTCAGAGCAACCTCAAACTATTGGGGTCAAATGATCCTCTTGGCTCAGTCTCCCAGGGCCCATGTAGCTGGAACTATAGGTGCCCGCCACAATGCCTGGCTATTATTTTATTTTATTTTATTTATTTATTTTATTTTACTTTTTTTGTAGAGATAGAGTCTCACTTTATTTCCCTCGTTAGAGTGCCGTGGCATCACACAGCTCACAGCAACCTCCAACTCCTGGGCTTAGGCAATTCTCTTGCCTCAGCCTCCTAAGTAGCTGAGACTACAGGCGCCCGCCACAATGCCCAGCTATTTTTTTGTTGCAGTTGTCATTGTTGTTCAGCTGGCTCGGGCTGGGTTCAAACCTGCCAGTCTTGGTGCATGTGGTCGGCACCATAACGTCTGTGCTATGGGTACTGAATCAGATTTATTTTATTTTATTTATTATTATTTTTTTTGAGACAGAGTCTCAAGCAATGTATTTTTTTTTTTTTTTTGAGACAGAGCCTCAAGCTGTCACCCTGGATAGAGTGCTCACAGCAACCTCCAATTCCTGGGCTTAAGCGAGTCTCCTGCCTCTGTCTCCCAAGTAGCTGGGACTACAGGTGCCCTCCACATGCCCGGCCATTTTTTTGCAGTTTTTGGCAAGGGCAGAGTATGAAACGCCCGGCCATTTTTTGACGGCCACTGCAGCCATCATTGTTGTTTGGCGGGCCCAGGCTGAATTCGAACCGGCCAGCTCAGGTGTATGTGGCTGGCGCCTTAGCCTATTGAGCCACAGGCGCCGAGTCTATCTATTTTTTTGAGACAAGATCTTACTCTGTCATGCTGGCTAGAGTGAGTGCTGTAACATCATAATAGGTCACAGCAACCTCAAACTCCTGGGCTCAAGTGATCCTCCTGGCTCAGCCACCTGAGTATCTGGGATCACAGGAATGTGCCACCACACACCCAGCTAAGTTTTCTAATTTTTGTAGAGACAGAGGCTGGAGGTGTTTCTCATGCTAGTCTCAAACTTCCTCAGCCTCCCAAAGTGCTTGGATTATAGCCAGGAGCCTCCATGCCCAGCCTCTGCTTTCTGTCTTTGCTGCTTTTCTTGTGTGTGTGTGTTTTTTTTTTCCTTTCCTATGTCCTGTGAGGTTTGTAACATTTTCTTTTTTCTTTTTTGGTGTGGAGGTTATGCAACCTATTTCCATTATTTTCATGGTTACCTTAAATGTTTCACATGACATTTTGTTGTTGTTGTTGAGACGGAGTCCCATCCTATGCCCTGAGCAGAGTGCAGTGGCATCATAGCTCACTGCAACCTCAGACTTGGGCTGTGGGCATCCGGCTGCCTCAGCCTTTGGAAGCCCACTGGGATTTTTATTTATTTATTTATTTTTAATAATTTGTTTTTTTTTGTAGAGACAGAGTCTCACTTTATCGCCCTCAGTAGAGTGCCGTGGCATCACAGAGCTCACAGCAACCTCCAACTCCTGGGCTTAGGCAATTCTCTTGCCTCAGCCTCCCGAGTAGCTGGGACCACAGGCGCCTGCCACAACTCCTGGCTATTTTTTTGTTGCAGTTGTCATTGTCATTTAGCTGGCCGGGGCTGGGTTCAAACCCGCCACCCTCCGTGCATGTGACCAGTGCCATAACCACTGTGCTACGGGTGCCAAGCCTGGAAGCTGCTGGGATCACAGGTGCTTGCCGTGGCACCCAGCTGGTTTTTCATTTTTTTATGAGTTGGGGTCTCACTCTCACTCAGGCAAGTCTCCCTCCTCAGCCTCCCACAGTGCTGGGATAATAGGTATGAGTCATTGCACCAGCTCACATGACATTTTAAGCCTAAATTATTGTCCCTAGCCATCTCCTGGACAGTGCTGAGGTCCCATCAGGCCTGTTAGCTCCTGTGCCCTCCTGCCATGTATGGTCTGGTGGTCCAGAGTCTGGGTTTCACTTTCTCTCACAAGCAGATCCTGAGATAGGGACTTGCAGGGAATTCTTAGAAGCCCCGTGGGAGAGCTACAGAGGAGAAGGGGTGAGTAGGTGATGCTGTGGGCAGGGGCTGTGTAACCTCCATCCATCCCACTGCCTGGGGCTAACCCCTGCCTGGTGGCTCTGTTACCCAGCCTGGAAAACCTCAGGCAGAAACTGGAGTGAGCAGCTGAGGTGTGTGCAGAGTCCCTGTTGCTGAGCTCAAGATACAGCCCAAGAGGGGGCCCTGGGCCCTGCCTCAGCAGGCCCTGCTGCAGTGTCATGGGGGCTGGTTTCCCTAATGCTAGCTGTGGGTGTCCCACTGTGCAGGCAGGTGGAGACTCTGGGAAAATAAATATTGCCTTGGGGGGGGGGGTCTTCCAGCATTGGGGATGGGAGTGTCAGCTCTTTATAGGGAGAGGAGAGCAAACCTGCAAATGAATGAGATTCAAACTGTAAGAGATGACACCTCTGATGCCCCACTCTGAATTACATCCTGGGCTGCAGAGTGGAGAGCAGAGGAGCTGCATGAAACCAGAGCGCCCCCAGAGCTCACATGGGCTCACATCTGGCTGGCTCTCCTCCCCTTCCTATTTGTAGCCAATTGGCAGCAGCTGCCTGGTCTTTTCCCCTCTACCCTCCCCTAACTGACTACCAGTGACAGCTGCAACCGGTGACCACATGGGGATATAGGCCCCTGGAATAGTGGTGCTTGTTCAGTTGGACAGTAAGGGCTCCAACACAGCACCCCAGCACCCCATCTTGTCATAGCTTGGCCTCCCTGAAGCTGGCCCTGGAATGGAGTTTGGGATATGAGAGGTGTGCTAGGGACAGCCCCTGTGACAGAAAAAGGAAGCAGGATCCAACAGGAGCGCCTTGCCTCTCCGCAGCAGCTGGGGCTCAGGTAAGGTGGGTCTGCTCCTGAGGCCATTTTGGGGCCCAATGGCTGTGTCAGTGGGTCTCCTCTTCTCCAAGAAGGGGTCGCTAGGGGTCCTTGCTGCACACACAAGGACTTGCTCTCTCACCCAGTGCAGCCTATGCTGTTCGTTTGCAAGTTCAGCAGCTCTCCTTGACACAGACCCATCCAGAGAAAAGTGGCCCACTGTGCCCTGTAGTGAGCAGAGCAGCCTAGAGCACACTGGGGACCCTCTGCAGGAGTCTGGGGTCTCCAGAGAAACAGGAGGATGAGTATGTCTGTATATATGAAGACATGTGTGTTTGTCCCTACACGTAGACACACATACGTACACGTCTCTCATATTTAAGGAATTGGCTTGCATGACTGGGGGGCTGGCGAATCTGACAGGTGTGTGCGTTGCAGGGGGAACCACTCCACATGTCCATCAGCAGGTGAATGGAGGAGAAAAAGATGATCTGTCCAGACAAGGTAGTATTATTTAGCCTTTAAAAAGAAGGCAGTTCTGTTGCTACCTGAGAGTTCTGAGGAGACACTGTGCTGAAGGAATTAGGCCAGTCCCCAAAGACAAATGTGGCATGACTCCCCTTACCTGAGGCTTCTAAAATAGTCAAGTGCTCAGAAACCAGAAAGCAGGATGGCTGTTGTCAGGCCTGGGGGCAGGCAGGGGAGGGCAGTTAGTGTGTAATGGGGACAGAGTTTCAGCTCTGCAAGATGAAGAGGTTCTGGAGGTCTGTTGCACAAGCGCACAGACTCACACACTGGGCCATGCAGAGGATGGAGGGGAAGGTGGGCCCAAGTGCTCTAGGGCTTCTTGCTCATTTTCTCTTCACTCCTTCAGTGCTTAGAAGAGATGTGAAAAGGAAAATAGAGATTGAGCGCTCACAGGTCCCAGACATACACAGAATGTGCAGAGGCTGGGTGGAGGTTGGCTTGTGCCAGAGGAGAGGGCTAGGGTGAGGACCAGGGAGACCTGCCTTTCTTGGAGTCCTGGGAGTGGACAGGGAGGAGGACAGGGCCACTGGTGTCTGGCCATATGTTGCTCCACCCTATCTTTGCAGCGTCAGGGCCTAGGGAGGGGTGGGAGAGCTGCCTTTGCTGTAACTTGGGCTCCAGGGATCCCAGTCTAGAGTTTAAATTGTGAAGCCACCAAGATTCTGGATCCTTCAGGGACACAGCCAGGAGCGTCAGAGCAGAGGTCTGAAGATGCAGGAAAAAAAGCCTGTTTTCTACCAACTGTGACCACAGGCAGGTGACAGATGTTAGGTGGGACGTTGTTCAAGGCCAGACGATTGGTGCAGTCCCCTGTGTTTCTGTAACCTGGACATCCTCCACCTGAGGATGCCGTGCCAGGACCCCAGGGTGGAAGGGTCTGGGTGCTGCCTCCCTCCCTGCTTCGCCCAGGGAGAAATCAAGGCCAGAGAGGACTAGGATGTTCTGGTGTGGGACCATCCTCTACCTCACCAAATCCAGAGCCAGCTTCTCCTCCAGCCCCTGCCTTGGGCTGGAGGTGCTCCCTGGGGTCATGCCCCGGTGCCTGCTGAGATGGCTTGACCCTGCTAGCACAGACTCAGCCTCAGCAGCTGGCCTGGCCCTCAGCGGGAAGCATTGCATATTCTGGCAGGCAGAGGGCAGGCTGGCAGGGGATATGGAATGCCCCACCTGCTGGGACTCATCAAGCAGTCAAGGGGCTGGTGGGGGAGCTGGGTGTGTGTGTGTGACCCCAAAAGGCCATGTACAGAGTGCTGGGAGCTGGATGGGGGCCTGGAGGGGGTGTGAAGGGCCCTTCAGCCCAAGAGGGGCTAGACTGGCAACCAAAAACCTCATGTCTTCTGCCTGAAGAAGTCATGGGAGCTGCCCTGTGGTGGGCAGACCTGGGCTGGGTGGGGGCTTGGTGTGTGTCTGCGGAGTGAACCCTCATGCCTGGAGTAGCCAAGGGAGCTTCCCTGTGGTGGGCAGACCTGGGCACGGTGGGGGGTTGATGTGTGTCTGCTGAGTGAGCACATGTGTATAGGTGTGTACAAAAAGGGTGGTGTGCCATTGTGGCGCCTTGTCCCTGGCCAGCCTGGGCACTCAGCACCCCTGGGAACCAGCTTTGCTATTCTGAGTGGAAGGGAGGTCAGGTTTCCCTGAGAAACCCCAGAATAGCTCCCGACCATGCCTGGCCTCCCGGCAGGTGGCGCAGCCCCCAGGTCCTGTCTGCTTGGCCCACCTGGCCTCCAGCCCACATCAGTCCCTCCTTGAACTGTGGGTCAGCAGCCCTTAGAGGCAAGGTGGGATGGGAGTCCCTAATGCACCTGTCCATTTAGCCTGTCTTTAGAGGGTATTTGTGAAGTGCTGACACTGGGCCTAGGCCCCCAGGGATGGGAGGGCAGCCCGGGCTTGGGTCATGGGGTGCTAGCTGGCCAGGGTGGGCCTCCAACAAGAAGTCTCAGCAGTATGTACTGACATCCTGGGGTGAGGGCCCCGTACACGGCAGTGGGAGGACCAGCCCCTGGGAGGCAGAGGCACTTAAGAGGGAATGATGAAGGGAACCATTTGAGGGTGAGGGGAGGCCCAGGCCAAGGAGGGCCAGGAGTAGGCTCTGTGGGGAAGGGCAGAGAGCTCGTCCCAGGATAGGGCGGGCAGGATTTCCGACCCATAAAAGGCTCTTGGAATCTGGACCCCAGGGACCCTAGGCAGCCAGGTCCAGTTGAAACTCAGCTGCCACCATTACCCCGTATTCTGCCTGAGCAGCCTGCACAACAGCTCTGTAGCTCCTGCTCCTCCAGCTGGCCACAGACATGGTAAGGCCACTTCCTGGGGGGCCTCCAGTGGGCTGTTGGCTGGGATGGAGGCCTGGGCCTTCTGATTTGAAGATAGTTCTTTTGTAAGCACCAAAGGAGACTAAAAACTTCATTTTTTTTTTTTTCTGCTTCTCTCTCTCTTTTTTTTAGAGACAGAGTCTCACTTTGTCGCTCCAGGTAGAGTGCTGTGGCATCACAGCTCACAGCAACTTCCAGCTCTTGGGCTTAGGTGATTCTCTTGCCTCAGCCTCCTGAGTAGCTGGGACTATAGGCGCCCACCATAACACCCGGCTATTTTTTGTTGCAGTATGTCTGAGGCCAGGTTTGAACTTGCCACCCTTGGTATATGGGGCCGGTGCCCTACTCTTTGAGCCACAGGCACTGCCCATTTGCTGCTTCTCTCTCTTTTTTTTTATATAGAGACAGAGTCTCACTTTATTGCCCTTGGTAGAGTGCTGTGGCATCACACAGCTCACAGCAACCTCCAACTCCTGGGCTTAGGCGATTCTCTTGCCTCAGCCTCCCAAGTAGCCTCCCAAGTAGTGGTCCTCCCTGTAGTCTCCTGGGACTACAGGTGCCCACCACAACGCCCAGATATTTTCCTGTTTTTGCAGTTCGGCCAAGGCTGGGTTTGAACCCGCCACCTTCCGTATATGGGGCTGGCACCCTACTCAATGAGCCACAGGCGCCGCCTGCTGCTTCTCTTTTAATGAAAAGATTTGTTCTGTAAAATTTGGATTCAGTCAAAAGGCTGCATTTGAAGGGAAGGCCACAGGTTCCCCAAGGCCACAGCTGGGAGTAGCACCCAGTGTGGAAGAAGCTAGGGTGAGACTTCTGGGCAAAGGGTGTATAGGAAGTCTGATCAGGCCATGAATGCTGCCCTCGTCCTGGGGCCATGGTGTCCCTGGACCTGCTGTGCGGGGGTGGCAGCCAGTGGTGGCCAGGTGCTGGACTCTCTCCAGGGGGCCCTAAAGGCCATCTCGCGGGCCCTGGCTATGCACAGGCCTAGAAGCCTATTCCTGGAGCTTTCATCTTGGCCTGGGCCAGGCTCCTCTGACACTGCTCTCCACACAGCTATCCTGTGCCCCCGTGCCAGGTCCCACTTCACTCACCCCTTTAAGCTCCCTGGCAGAGAGAGCTGTCACTTTGTCCCAGAGCCTCCCTGGGCTGGGGCCTCCTCTTTTCACTACTCATCTTGAAAGGCCAGGCAGATGGGTGTGGGGGATTGGCTCCAACCCTCCCTTGGACAGAGGGGTGCAGGGAGCTATGGCACAGCTGGAATGGTGTCCCTTGCAGACGGAGCGCCTGTCTGCAGAGCAGATCAAGGCGTACAAGGGAGTCTTCGAGATGTTTCATGAGGAGGGCAATGGGGAGGTGAAGACGGGGGAGCTGGAGTGCCTCATGAGCCTGTTGGGCATCAACCCCACCAAGAGCGAGCTGGGTCCATGGCCAAGGAGGTGGACAGAGACAGTGAGCAGCCTGGCAGGGGTGGGGCTGCGCAGGGCGGCCCGTGTGTGGGGGGCAGGGGGCCAGTGCAGGCCTCACTTGAGCTCCTTGCAGACAAAGGGTTCTTCAACTGTGACGGCTTTCTGGCACTGATGGAGATTTACCATGAGAAGGCCCAGAAGCAGGAGAGTGAGCTGAGGGCGGCCTCCCGTGTCTTTGACACGGAGGGCAAAGGCTACACTGACTGGAACACGCTCAAGTAGGGCCTGGGGCTGGCAGCGGGGTGGACGGGTGGGCAGGCGGGCAGTGTGGCTCAGTGTGAGGCCCCTTCAGGTACATGTTCATGAATGCCGGGGAGCCCCTCAGTGAGGTGGAGGTGGAGCAGATGATGAAGGAGGCGGACAAGGATGGGGACGGTACCATTGACTATGAGGGTGAGTGGGCACAGGCCCTGGCAGCTGAGAGCCAGCAGGGCCAGCTGCTCACCTATCCCTCTGCCTCCAGAGTTCGTGGCCATGATGACTGGAGAGTCCTTCAAGCTGGTCCAGTAGAAGCAGCTGCAGGGGCCGTGGAGAGCCTGCCAGAGCTGCTGCCCACCCACCTGCTCTACCCAGCTCTGTGTCAAATAAATGGACAGCCTAGCTCTTGTGTGCTTCACTGTCCCGAGCTGGAGAAGGCGGTGATAAAAGTTCAGGGTTGGAGAAAGGAAAGGGTTTTCCTATGCCAGCCTGGGCACACGGCCCCAGCCACTTCTGCTGAGACATCTGACACCACCCATTGCCCAGCCTGGGCACAGGCCAGTGACCACATGCTCATCCTGCCTGCTTGCACAGGGAATGGGCTGCCTGAGGGCCCCAGAGCCCTACTCTCACAGGTGGAGCCCACTTAAATACAAACTTTATTTTCTCTCTAAAAAAGAGGTAGCTGTCACAGCCTGCCCCTTAGCTCCTGAGGCTCAGGCCGTGGGGCCTCCTCTAGACTCAGGGCCTGTTGGGGCTGGGGCAGGTGCTGCAGCAAAGTGCCGGTTGGCAGGTCTCCTCTTCCTGAGGAGGACAGTGGGACAGACTGGGGGGGCACTTGGCTCCAAGTGCCCCGTACCCCAAACTCTGATCCGACGCTTCGGGGGGTTCTCCTGCCCCCTTCAAAGGGCACCAGTGCTATAGTGGGAGTGCTGGGTATCTTGGTCTGGCTCCTGGGGCCCTGGAGCAGTCTCGAGGCCTGAGGCCCCAGTGAGTGGGCTGGGTTTCTGGGGAGGCATCAGCTCTTCCTCTCTGGGTTTGGCCATCTTGACAGCCTCATCATAGGAGGGTGGAAGCTCAGGGGCATACAGGCTATAGGCAGGAGGAGCCATGGAATCAGGGTCCAGTTCCCCCCAAGGCAGGAGCAGCTGCATGCCCAGTGGGTACTGTACGGAGCTGTAGGCTGCAGGGAACCAGAAGGGGTTTGAGGAGGTGGGTTTCATGTTCACCTCCCCACTCCCTCCGCTGCCTGGTAGGCGCCACCAGGCACTCACAGGTCACAGTGCTGTGCACAGGGCTGTCACTCTCCACAGGGATAACTGTCAGGTCACAGGGCTGCTGGCTTGGTAGCAAATGTGGCTGGGCCTGTGCCTGCTTCCGGAGGCAGCAGAACCGGACACAACTGGCCGTGACCCCACATAGCAGCAGCAGGAGGACAGCGAGCAGGACGAGCCTGGGCAGGGGAGTAAGACCCTACTGCTGACCCTGTATCTTAGGGACAGTCAGGGCCCAACCACCCAAGACAGGAGAACAGACAAGGTTAAAAAAACAGACTGTCTCTCCACAGGGAGACCTCCTCGCCAGAGCCAGGCCTGAGAAGCTGGCCTGCCCTGGTTTCAGGCTGCTGGGCTTACCCTGGCGGTCTCTCCAGGGTTGGCCCGGGGTGGCCTTGGGCTCACTCCCAGGACATGCTGTCCCCAACCTACTGCACAATCCTTGCGCTGGGACCGCTGACCACAGAGGCAAGGCAGGAGGGGCGGGAAAGTGCCCGCAGGCTCTGAAGGTGAGCCCCTGCTCGCTCCAGGCCGCCAGGGCCCCAGGAGTCTTCTGCTGTCGCCCAAAGGAGACAGGGGAAGCTGGACGCAGAGGCGGCAAAGTGGGGTTGGGGTCTGGTGGGTTCGTCCCGGTGTCTCCCCGGGGAAACCGTCGGACCGGCGGCATAGCACCGCGGTCTCCACTTACCCCACGTGCCACAGGCTGCTCCAGCGGGCCTGGGGAGGGCACCTGCGGGGACGGCGGCATCTGGAGCGAGATGCTGGCACTGGCCCGCCGACCTCAGCCCCTCGCCACAGGGCGGGGCAGGGCCCCACCCCTCACCCCCGACTTACTGGTCTGAGGGGTCGCAGCTGCCGTCCGCGAAGCTCAGCGTCACCTGCGGGGACAAGGGTGAGTCCGGGCGGGGCGGGGCTCAGGCGCACACCCGCCTTGCTGTGCCCAAACCCAGCGGGCGGCCCGACCCACCTGCGGTAGCGGCAGGAGCGGCAGCAGCAGCCGCCGGAGCCTACAGGCAGCCGGCGGCCCCCGGGACATGTTCTGGGGACAGCGGAGCTGGGCGGAGCCGGCCTGAGGCTTTATGGGGCCCGCCCACTACAGGGCCGCCCCCTCCAGGAGCCCCCCCACAGGACACGCCCACCAAGTCCTGGCCCGCCCCGAGCCCCGCCTGGTGCTCCTTACCCCACACTCCGCACTCTGTCTCTCCCCCCACCAAGGTCATGCACTCGGGCTGAGCCCCCACCCCCGCCGATCTGGGCCTGTCTGCGCTGGACTCGGCAGGAGCTGGCCAGAACGTGGTGGCTGCGTCGGGTGTGGCCGCTGCTCACAGGAGGACCTCCCCCTTCCAGGAGGACCCTTGGCCCTTTCCCCTCTCCACGCAGGACCGAGGAGAGGAAGCAAGGGATAGAGCTGGGGAAGGTGAAGGCTCTGCTATTATGGAGCACCTGGGCAGGGCCTCGGCCCCTGAGTACCAGGGACCTGCCAGGCCAGGAATGACAAGAGAGTGGCCTGCCCAGGGGACAATGCCTGAAGGAGCAATGCCTGAGGCCTGGACCTGGCTTGTGTCTGGTGGACCTCTTCTTCTCCTGTCTGGCACAGTTGACCTGGGCCATGGCTGGTCATTCCCAGTGGGATGGCAAGGGACTTGGGCCTGCCACCTCTAAAGGCCCACTAGACAGAAGTCCTATAAAATGCGCTTCCAGCATCAGAGTCCCTGGTTTCAAGTTTGGGGCCATGGCAGGTTCCTAGGCAGGTCAGCCAGTAAGGGGTTTGGAGTGAGGTGGGCAGTTCCAGATGGGTATCCCCAAGGCCTGTGCTCAGGAAAGCACCTAGATGCACAACTGTCCACCCACCAAGCCAGGAAGGCTGCCTGGTGATGGGAGGTCCAGGCTGGGTGGGCTCTGCGGGAACATGCCTAATAGACACAGTCTAGAGGATAGGAGCTGGCAGGTGGGGGTGGGGAGGAGTCCACAGGCGCCTCTCATATGCTGGGGGTTGTTTTCTCCCTTGAAGGACAGGTCAGGATGCAAAAAGTGCAGCATGGCCTTATCTCAGACAAAGGGAGGCTCCAAACTCCAGAGCTGGGTCTCACCCTGGGCTCTGGCTGGGCTGAGGATAGCAAGTGAGTGAATTGGGACCCCTCACTTGGGGTTATCAGGGGTCCTGGAACTGTGAGGAGTCTGCCTGAGGTTTGGAGCCCCAGCCCTCTTTCCTCCTCCTGGGCCTCTCTGAGTCTGGGTCCTATACCCCAGGACTCCATGTTGCCTGCTGCTGCCCAGTGCTCTGGGCTTAGGGAATCTCTTCTGGTGTTTGGGCTGAGGTGTCCTTCCCACATGTATCCAGCAAGATTCCCACCCTCCAGGAGGCCCTGCCAGGCAGTTTGTTGTTTGATGAATTGACACGTGTGTGGAGTGTGTGGTATGTGTGTGTGGTGTGTGCGTTCACAGTGCTCCCACACTTGTGCATACTCAAGGAGGGGTGGGGCTGCCTCCCTAGGGCTCTGTCCCCACCTCTGACTCTGTGTCACCCACATTGCAGGCCTGCACCTGTTGGCTCACAGAGTTTATTGACAGGCGTTGGGGTCCCCTGGAGCCTCTACAGGCTGGGCTCTGAGGGCCAGGCTAACAGTAGGCTGTGGGTGGACCAGCCATGTGCTGGCTCTGAGTGTAATGTCCAGGCAGGGTGCTCTTGGAATCCAGGGCAGCAGAAAGTGGCCATGGGCCCTGCCAAGAGCTGTCCATTTGAACCTGCTCAGCAGGGGATGCCCAGGTCCCAGGCCCCTGGTGGTCTGGCCTGGCCCACAGCCTACAGAGGGCTTTGAGGGTGGTCAGGAGGGGCCGAGGGCACTCTTTGGAGCTCCTGTGGCCTCAGTGGCCAGCCACCACCTGGGCTACAAAGATGACCTTGTAGACCTCCTTCACATCCCCTTTGAGCTGCAGCAGGGCTGACACCACGAGGGGTTGGTCTGGCTGGAATGGGCAGGGAGGTAACCCTTAGCCGACATGCAGCCCAGGCAGACCCATTGTCCTCCCTGCTGCTTTGCCCACCCTACCTCCCACGCCCTCCATGGCCACCCCTTTCCTGGGTGGTGTTGGCCCACCCAGCCTTTGGCATTCCTGGGGCTCCCTGGCTAGAGCCTGAGGAACCTACATCTAAGTCGGCAGGTGGCACCCAGGAGATGCTGATGGTCTTGGTTTGGCCGCGCTCCACAGAGCCCCTGGAGGGCTCGATGGAGAAACCCTTGTGCTGCAGGGATGAGACACTGTCCAGGCTGAACTCGACCGTCTGTGGGCACAGGGCTGCTGGGGGCTGGAGGACCAGGCACCACTCGCTGGGCGCCCAGCTCCACCTGCCCTCTCAGCTCTGACCAGCAGGCTGCCCACCCCAGTGTGCTGCAGACAGTTGCAGATGAGCCTGAGAGGGGTAAAGCCAAGAGAGGCCAGAGCTGCCCAGAGCAGGGGAGGCTTAGGGGGCTGCCAAGATGCCACCAGGGGCAGTGCTGTGGTCACCTTTTTTGGAGACGGCTGGGTGGTCCGGATGCAGCCCACCTGTAGTTCTCGGGTGGCAGGCGGAGCTGGCATATCTGTGTCAAACTGGACATAGTCCAGGGTCACCAGGATGGGCCTCAGCTCCTCTACTTCTGGAGAAGGAGGACCTGGCTTGGAACCAGCCATGCAAGGCTGTGGCCAGGGCAGTGAGGGGAGCTGCCCAGGATCAGGCTGAGGAATGGGGGAGGGGTGGAGGTGGAGATTCTGGTTAGGGTGGCTCAGGGGCATGGGCAGGACCTTGCCCTGTGCTGCTGGGTCTGTGCTGGGTCTGGGCCAGGTCTGGGCCGAAGCTGAGGGTGTTGGGAGGTCTGCTTTTGGCCCCTGTTGGGGATGCTCACCCTCTCTGTGCTCCGGGTCAAACATTGGGATCACTGTCAGGGACTCCACAGGCACGTCCAGGGTGTCTCCGCCCTCCACAAACATCATGTGCTCACGGGCCACACCCTTCAGGAGGATCTGGTGGGAAATTTTCTGGGAACAAGAAGCACAGCAGCCTGGTCCCTACAGCTTTGGGGTTGGGAGCCCTGGCTGTGAGGGCTGGGGTTGGCTCAGGAAGGGGACTGGGAGGGTCAGGGACCTCTAGGACTCTGGTCTCTCCACCAGATGACCCCCACATTCCCCCCAGTGCAGTGCAGACCCCCAGGCGTGGTGGCCATGGGGCTGGGTGCTTGAGGCCTCTAGAGGGGCCAGCTTCGCGTAGCCCACCTTCTCAAACAGCACCACCTGGAGCCTATCAGAGAAGTAGAGGCTCTCATGGTCTGGGCTGAAGGTCACAGTGAAGTCCTGTGTCTTCCCTGGGTCCATGATGCCCTCGACGGGGACCACGCTGAACACGCTCTGGCCACTGAAGTTCTGTGTGCCTAGGGGTAGCGACGTGCGTGACGTCCCCTGCGCTCCCTGTCTGCCTGCAGGCTCCTCCCTTCCCCTGCCCCTGACTCTGTGCCCCCTCCTGCCCTGAGTTCTCTGGCCCCCACCCCTAGCCCTGCTCACCAACCACCTCGGTCCTCTGGGCTGGTGAGGTAAGGAACCGTGGCAGCTGCTGGGCCTCGCTCCTGCGGCCAGAGAGGCTGTCCAGCCGCACAGAGAATATGACTGGAAGCGAGGAGTTGTTCTGCAGCTGTAGGAGTGGCTGGGCTCACTGCACTGGCCTGGTTGGCCTGGCAGCCAGTCAGCTTCCACTGGACACACCAACTGGGCACCCAGGTGCCCTCCCACTTCCAAGCTCTATTGCCCGTGACTCCAGCAGTGGCAACACACATGCCCAGCAGTTTGCTCAACTCTTGGTGCCTGCTTCACCTCATCTGCCTGGCCTAACAGGAGCCCTTTACTGGGCTGCTGGCGGGCTTCCCTGCCTGGCATGTGTGGACAGCTCGATGGGGCTGACTACCCTCCAGAGCTCCTCTGAGACCAGGCCCAGTCCTGGCTTAGCAGAACCACATCCCTGCCAGCTTCTTCCCCACACCTGCTCCCTCTCTTGAGAGTGCCCTTCCTCAAGATGGCCCCTTTTGGGTGCTGTTTCCAGGGCCTGCTCTAAGCTGGGTGAGGGAGCCCAGGCAGTGCCACACTCAGAGGGCAGGGTACTGGAAGCCAGGCCTACCCTCACACACAGGCGTGGGAGCTGCAAGGCAGTGTGGCCTTTACAGGGAGCTCTGCAAAACCCTGTCCCCCAGGAGTGCCCAAGATGGGCTCTCAAGGAGTGTTCGTGCAGCACAGCAGGAGAGTGGCTGGAGAGAACACTGTGCAAAGACCCTGGTGCAGAGGACAGGAGCCCTGAGGAGGCTGAGGATGGAGTTTAGGGAATACCTCAGTTTTCCCAGAACGGCAGCAGCAGCGGCAGCTGCTGGGGTGGGGAGAGAAGGGCACCTGTGCCTCCTCTGGCTCCTCCACCAGCCAGGCACTTAGAAAGGCTGGCTGACCCCTCCCCAAGTGGAAACCCCTTCTGGGAAGCTGGGGCAGGCACCAGGGCTCCACCTTGAAGCTTGTGGAGACAGACTCCCTGGCAATCACGTAGCCCATGTTGAGCACGTCGCCTTCGATGGAGCACGTGATTATGGATGCCACACCGGTGCCCACGAGGGTGAGGGTGAGTGTGCCTCTCTTGGTAATGATGTCCAGCATTTCTTGAGCCTAAGGAGACCATGTCCCTTAGCCAGGAGCAGATGCCTGTCAGAGGCATGCTCATTGGTTGCATGAAGGAGCTGGAACAGCGGGAGCACCCTCCCCTCTCACTCGACAGTGAATGCTGGGCCCTGGGGTGGACGGCTGGTGGACTCAGGCTTGGTCAGTCTGGGCCCTGAGTATGCAGCCAGGGTATGCCTCTGGCCCTGGACAATACCTTGTTCCTGAGACCTGGGGAGCTCAGGGCTGCAGTGTCAGCTGGGGTGGGACTGGGGCTCACCACGATGTTCTCGTGGGGCGAGAAGGACAGCACCAAGACCTGGGTCTCGCCTGTGTGCAGCCTGCCACAAGGGTTCAGAAGGACGAAGGGGCCATTGGGATCCAGCACTGAGAACTCCACCTTTGACGGGGTCAAGGAGCAAGACAGCGACCTCTGCACAGGCCCCGTAGCTGCCTGAGCTGGGTGTGGATAAGGATACAGTGAGATTCTCGGGGGAGATGTTCTGGATGGAGACCTTCTTTATGCTGCGGTGTCCTGAAATGGGGCAGGAGAGCAGGTTACAGTTCCCAGGCCCCAAGGGACATCCCGCCAGGAGTGGGCGGTGGCTTGGGTGTGCCCAGATCCCTGGGGTAGGGGCTGAGTGTCTGGGTCCAATCAGAACTCACCTACAGCGACATCACCAAAGTTCAAGGTGGTCTTGCCTTTTTCTGATGTCACCACGACAGGAGGTGCCACTGCTGGACACCACAGCTCCAGGTACAGGGTGTTGTGGGGGCTGCGGGCAGGGCAAGGGCTTGCTGAGGGCAGAGTAGGGGCCGTGCTGTCCAGGCCCTGCCCGTGCCGTGCTGGAGAGCACTCCGTACCTGAAGCTCAGAGGCTCTGATCTGTTCTTGTCTTTGATGTCACCGCTGGCAACGACACAGGGGACCACAAACTTGTCAAACTTCCCTACGAAAGCTCTGACCAGAGAGGCCTGGGCAGCCTGGTACCTGTCGGAACTGGAATGAATCCAGCAAAGGGCACTCACACCCCTGCCCTACCTTGCTCATCAGCCACCATCAGAGGACCTGCCCTGGGCTTGTCAGCATGGGCTCCGACCTCCCCACGCTCCGCGGAGAGGTCTACAAGGCCACATCTGCCCCCTGAAGCTCAGGCTGTGGCTGTCATAGGTCTGTCTGACAAGGTGGTTTTCCCCTGTGGCTGCTCCTGTGGAGGCCCACCCACTCCAGGTGCCAGGCAGTCCCAGGGAAGGGGTGGGACACAGGGCTTGTGGTCCCTAAATAGAGAGCCATGTTCCTGGGGCTGCCGGTGTGGCCACAGGGCTGGGAGTGAGCCCAGCCTGTCAGAGCTCTCCAGGGGCTTGTTTTGCTGCACTTAGCTCAGCCTTTCTTGGGGACTAAGAGGGTCCTAACAGCAAAGCCCCTCCCTGTCTACCTGCTCTCAAGTTGTTGTTTCTGCTGGTCCCAGTTCTGCAGTGTGAAGACAGATTGCTTCCACAGGTCCTTCCTGCGGGCGCTCATGTTCTTTGTGGCCTGTTGGGGGGTGGCTGTGGGGCTGGCTGCCTAGGGGTCTGGGCAGAGGGCCACCTGAGGACCCATGCACAGAACCCAGGTCTACAGCAACTCCAGCACCTACCTTCACCCCTGGGGAAACTGAAGCATAAGGGTAGTGAAGAGCCCACCAGAACTGGGGCCCCTGCCCTGTTGCCTTCCCCTCCCTTCGATGCTCCCCAGCAAGGCTGGAGGTGCATCAATTTGTATGCTGTGGAGGCCGTAAACCTACAAGTGCTTAGGGGCAGCTGCCAGATGTGGGGCGGGAGCCCAGCTCCCCTCCAGGGCCAGCCACTCATGGGGTCACTCTGGGGCAGGACCTGCCTTTGTTATTGGCTAACCAGTGCAGATGGCTGGACCCTTACCCTTCAGAGGTCACCACTGGACTCCCCTCTGCCTGGTGGTACTTTTCAAGAGGGAGGTGAGTGGTAAGAAAAGTTTAAGCCTCCACAAGGCATTGGCGAAGTCCGCCCCAAGAGCCTCAGGCAGCAGGGCTTGTCCCTTGGCAAGAGCTGCACCCCCATATGCCCCTCAGCCCCTCAAGATTCTGGGACCCACACCACTCCTCCTGGCGCCTCCACGGGCCCCCTCTTGGGGCCTTACGCACCAGCTTGGCCTCCATTTCTTTTTTCGCAATCTGAAGGGCTTCCTGGTAGATCAGCTTCTCGGGCAGGACAGGCCGGAAGGCTACCTGGACCAGGCACCTCTGAGCAGAGATAAGGCACAGGCCCTGAGCCCTAGGGCTGACACCCTACCTCCCAGGAGCACCCGCTGGTGCCCACCCAATCAGCCCCACGTTCTCCACTGGAAGGTGGGCTGGGCTGCAGTGCACAGTTAGCAAGCCCCCAGCCAGGGGTGAGGATCCAGGTGATAGGAGGTGTTGGGGCAGAGTCCTGAGTGGGCCAGAACCCTGCCCATGAGAAATGAACCTTCCTTTTCAGCTGTGGGGTTTCAGGGGTGAGGTTCTGCACCATAACTTGTCTCCCCCACACCAGTCTTTCCAAAGCACCTCTGTTTTGGAAACTGGTCACTCATCTACAGCCAGCCCCAGAGGAAGGTCCTTCCAGGACAGGCCCCAAGCAGAGTGTGGGAGGGGCACTGCCGGCCCTGCAGCCTCTTCCCACTACCCATGCCGGCCCCTGACCCCATGCTTGGTGGCCATGGAACCTTCCTTGGCCCTGCTTGGGTCCCATGAGGGGTAGGGTTGTTCCCTGTGGTTAAGGATGAGCAGGGCCAGGCACCCTGGGGGTAAACGGTGGCCTAGAGCCACCTCCCAGTCCACCCAGAGGGCCCACACCTACCTTCCCTGGCAACACAGTCCCCACTAAGGGTGTGATGGTGATTGGTGAGTCTGGAGGTGGCAGGAATTCGAAAGACGTTGGCCCCACGGGGAAGGCATCCTCTGAGCCAATCCGGGGCACTGAATGGGTCAGGGAGTTCATGCTCAGGTGGGAGTTGCTGATGTACACCATGGCCACGGAGGTGTCATACAAGGCCGTGGCTGCAAACTTGATCTGGTGGTGGGAGAGCTCCAAGGGCGGGTGGACCCCTACAGCCCGACAAGATAGTTTGAAGCACCTGGAAGTGACCAGTGTGGGCTCAGCTGCATGGGGCCATCCAGGTCCCGTCACAGCACGTTCAGGTGGCCTTTGAGAGGACAGGGACATGGGTGTCACCCAGAACTCATCACTGTAGTTGCCGCATTTGCTCTCTGTCCCATTTACAAGTTTTAAAAATGCTATGAATCCCTGTGCATAACTTAAGTAGGTAGCTAAAATTTTTCTTTCTTGACACAGTGCCGTGGCATTACAGCTCACAGCAACCTCAAACTCCTGGGCTCAAGAGATCCTCCTACCTCAGCCTCCTGAGTAGCTGGGACTACAGGCGCCCGCCACAACACCCAGCTAGTATCTCTTATTTTGATTAGTCTTGTTAGGAGTAATTGCATTTTATTAATTTTTACCAAAAAGACTCAGTTTTCTTTTTTTCTGTTGAATATTTGATTACTATTTTATTGGTTTTCACTGTTTGTCTTTCCTTCTACTTGGGGCATAATTTCCTGTGCTCTTCTCCTAACTCTTGAAAAGGAAGCCCAGATTATTGATTTTCAAACTTGCTCCCTCTTTAATGTATGCACTTTGAGCTGGAGATTTCCCACCAAGCATTGCTTTGATGGTTCAGATGCAGCACACCCAAAACGGAACCCGCAGATGATGAATGTAAACCAATCACAAAATGCGTGAGGTTGAGGGGAGGTAAGCAAGCTCTGGCTCAGGGGTGTCCAACCCACGGGATGAATGTGGTGCACACAAAATCGAAAACTGACTTAAAACATTATGAGATTTGTGACTTTTTGGTGGAGCTGGATTGCACAGCTCTCAGAGAGTGAACTTTGTGGACAACATCCTGATGCAGTGTCACTGAAAAAAAACATGCACACGCTCTTGCTATGGGTAAGCACATGCAGCTTAGTTGACACAATCAGATGTTACACACACTCGTGGTGACTTGCAAGGCAGCGATTATCAGCCCACTATGGCAATGCCAGGCATTTAATGTTTAGAAGTCAAGAGAGCTTCTTATTTGATTCTTAAGGCACATCCACACCTGGGTGGTGCCTCACACATTACCTGCTGCACTTCAGAATCGGTGTTGACCTCACCTTGCATCAGTGGCCGAGAGGTGGAGGGACCCACACCTTGCTTTTAATTTTTTTGTCAGTTAATTTTCACAAAAGTAAATACAGCCCCTTACTTATTTTCTTCAGGTTAATATAAAGGTATCAACCATTAGGTTGCATTGTTTGCATTTGTTAGGTCAGGTCCAGTTGTAGTTGCTCCCCTCCCCCGGGAGGCGTGCCCCACACCCCCACACGGTGCCCATCAGGTGAGAGCACGCCAGTTCCCTCCCTCTCCTCCCTTCCTCCTCCCCACCCCTCAATTGAGTTTGTGTTTTTCTCTCTTGTGGGCACGTAGTTGTTCATCCATTGGTTTCATATTAGTATTGAGTACATTGGATACTTGCTTTTCCACTCTTGTGATACTTAGAAGAAAGGTTCTCTAACTCTATCCAGGTTAATAGGTTAATAATATGAAAGATATAAAGTCTCCCTCTTTGTTTTTTTTGAAGTGTTTTTTAATTTTTATTTATTTATTTTTGCAGTTTTTGGCCGGGTCTGGGTTTAACCCGCCACCTCTGGCATATGGGGCCAGCGCCCTACTCCATTGAGCCACAGGCATTGCCCCAAGTGTCCCTCTTTACTCCCTGCACAGCTCACAGCAACCTCCATCTCCTGGGCTTAGGCAATTCTCTTGCCTCAGCCTCCGGAGTAGCTGGGACTACAGGCACCCGCCACAGCACCCGGCTATTTTCCTGTTTTTGCAGTTTGGTCGAGGCCAGGTTTGAACCCGCCACCTTTGGTATATGGGGCCGGCGCCCTACTCGATGAGCCACAGGCGCTGCCCTGTTTCCACATCTTTGTGACTACAAATTGAGCTGTGATAAAACATTCTAGTACAAATGTCCTTATGGTAAAATGATTTTTTTTGGGGGGGGGTAGATACTTAGTTCTTTTAGCTCTTTGAGAATTTTCCATACTTCTTTCTAAAAAGGCTGCATTAGTCTGCAGTCCCACAGTAGGAGGTAACTATTTCCTTCTCTCCACACCCACACCAGCATCTGCAGCTTTGTCCATTATTTGTTATTATTTTTTAAAGCCCAGCATGGCTTCTACAATGTCTTAAAAGAAAACAGAAGCCCCCAAAAGAAAAATTACTGGTGAAGCAAGATTGTTCAATGAAAAGTGACCAGATGACTACTTTTTCGTCAAGGTAAACAGTAAGTTACTCTGTTTAATTGGTAGAGAATTTTTGCAAGTTTTTGAAGATTATAGTTTGAAAAGGCATTATATGCAAAAACACACTGCTAAACCTGATACATGTGAACAACTGTGACATAGGACAAAATAGGACTGTAAAAAAAAAGACTGTTTTGGCTTGGCGCCTGTGGCTCAACAGGCTAAGGCACCAGCCATGTACACCTGAGCTGGTGGGTTCAAATCCAGCCGGGACCCGCCAAACAACAATGACGGCTGCAACCAAAAAATGGCCAGGCGTTGTGGCGGGTGCCTGTAGTCCCAGCTACTTGGGAGGCAGAGACAAGAGACTCGCTTGAGCCCAGGAATTGGAGGTTGCTGTGAGCTGTGATGCCAAGGCACTCTATCCAGGCTGACAGCTTGAGGCTCTGTCTCAAAAAAAAGACTGTCTTCTCAAAAAACAATTTTTTTTTGAGACAGAACC
>CAUYON010065264.1:0-13135 GCA_963573935.1 Arctocebus calabarensis
AACATCTAGATTTAACAGACATCCACAGAACATTTCATTCTTATAAAGTTGAGTACAGATTCTTCTCAACAGCCCATGAAACATACTCCAAAATTCACCACATCTTAGGTCACAAGTCTAACCTCAGCAAATATAAAAGACTAGAAATTAAATGAGAAAATCTCATGAATGTTATGTCAATCAGGTTGATAAAAATATCTCAGAGTGTATGCAAAGCTCGCACACGGTACCCCATGATTGAACTAATGTACACAGCTATGATTCAATTTAAAAAAAAAGAATAGAAATAATTCCTTGCATCTTCTCAGACCACCATGGAATAAAAGTTGAACTCAACAATAACAAGAATATGCAAACTCATACAAAACATGGAAGCTAAATAATCTTATGCTGAAGGATAGATGGGTCATGGACGAGATTAAGAAGGAAATTACCAGATTTTTGAAACAAAATGACAGTGAAGACACGAATTATCAGAACCTCTGGGATACAGCAAAGGCAGGCCTAAGAGAGAAATTTATAGCACTGAAAGCCTTCCTCAAGAAAACAGAAAGGGAGGAAGCTAACTACTTAATGGGACATCTCAAGCATCTGGAGAAGGAAGAATTTTCCAAACCTAAACCCAGCTGAAGAAAATAAATAACCAAAATTAGAGCAGAATTAAATGAAATTGAAAACAAACGAATTATAGAACAGATCAATAAATCCAAAAGTTGGTTTTTTGCAAAGGTCAATAAGATTGATAAACCTTTGGCTAACTTAACCAGGAAAAAAAGAGTAAAATCACTAATTTCTTCAATCAGAAATGGTAACGACGAAATAACAACAGACCCCTCAGAAATAAAAAAAATCCTCAGTGAATACTACAAGAAACTGTACTCTCAGAAATATGAAAATCCAAAGGAAATTGACCAATACTTGGAATTACGCCACCTACCAAGACTTAGCCAGAACCAAGTGCAAATGTTAAACAGGCCTATATCAAATTCTGAAATAGCATCAACAATATAAAATCTCCCTAAAAAGAAAAGCTCGTGACCAGATGGCTTCATGTCAGAATTCTACCAAACCTTTAAAGAGGAACTAGTACCTGTATTACTAAACCTCTTCCAAAATATAGAAAAGTAGGAATACTACCCAATACATTCTATGAAGCAAACATCACCTTGATCCCTAAACCAGGAAAAGACCCCCCCCCAAAAAAAAGAAAATAATACACCAATATCACTAATAAATATTAATGCAAAAATATTCAACAGGATCCTAGCAACAGATTCCAGTAACACATCAAACAAATTATATGCCATGACCAAGTGAGCTTTATCCCAGGATCTCAAGGCTGGTTCAATATATGTAAATCTATAAATGTAATTCAGCACATAAACAAATCAAAAAATAAAGACCATATGATTCTCTCAATTGATGCAGAAAAAGGTTTTGACAATATCCAGCATCCCTTCATGATTAGAACACTTTAAAAAAAATTGGTATATAGAAGGGACATTTCTTAAACTAATAGAGGCCATCTACAGCAAATCCATAGCCAATATCGTATTGAATGGAGTTAAATTGAAGTCATTTCCATTTAGATCAGGAACCGGGCAAGGTTGCCCATTATTTCCTCTGCTCTTCAACATTGTAATGGAAGTTTTAGCCATTGCTATTAGGGAAGAAAAGGCAATCAAGGGTATCCACATAGGGTCAGAAGAGATCAAACTTTCACTCTTCACAGGTGATATGATTGTATATCTGGAAAACACCAGGGATTCTACTACAAAACTTTTAGAATTGGTCAAGGAATACAGCAGCATCTCAGACTACAAAATCAACACCCATAAATCTATAGCCTTTATATACATCAACAATAGCCAAGCCGAAAAAACAGTCAAGGACTCTATTCTTTTCACAGTAGTGCCAACGAAGATGAAATGTTTGGGAGTTTACCTAACAAAGGTTGTGAAAGATCTTTAAAAAGAGAACTATGAAACTTTAAGAAAAGAAATAGCTGAAAATGTTAACAAATGGAAAAACATACCATGCTCATGGCTGGGAAGCATTCATATTGTTTAAATGTCTGTACTACCCAAAGCAATATATAATTTTAGGGCAATTCCTATTAAAGCTCCATTGTCATATTTTAAAGATCTTGAAAATATAATACTTCAATTTATATGGAATCAGAAAAAACCTCGAATAGCCAAGACATTACTCAGAAAGAAAAACAAAGCAGGAGGAATCACACTACCAGACCTGAGACTCTACTATAAATCGATAGTGATCAAAACAGCATGGTGCTGGCACAAAAACAGAGAGGTAGATGTTTAGAACAGAATAGAGAACCAAGGGATGAATCCAGCTACTTACCAGTACTTGATCTTTGACAAACCAACTAAAAACTTTCAGTGGGAAAAGACTCTCTATTTAACAAATGGTGCAAGGTGAACTGGCTAGCGACATGTAAGAGGCTGAAACTGAACCCACATCTCTCACCATTAACTAAGATAGACTGTCACTGGATTAAAGACTTAAACTTAAGACATGAAACTATAATAATTCTAGAAGAAAGTGCAGGAAAAACTCTTGAAGGAATCGGGTTGGGTGAATATTTTATGAGGAGGACTCCCAGGCAATTGAGGCAGTATCAAACATACACTACTGGAACCTGATCAAATTAAAATCTTCTGTACAGCCAAGAATATAGTAAGTTTAGCAAGCAGATAGCCCTCAGAATGGGAGAAAATATTTGCAGGTTATGCCTCTGACAAAGGTTTAATAACCAGAATCCACAGAGAACTCAAACATAAAGCAAAAAAAGAACAAGTGATCCCATCTCAGGATGGGCAAAAGACTTGAAGAGAGACTTCTCTAAAGAAGACAGGTGCACAGCCTACAGACACATGAAAAAATGCTCACCATCCTTAATCATCAGAGAAATGCAAATCAAAACTACTGTGAGGTATCACCTAGCTCCAGTAATATTAGCCCACATAACAAAATCCCCAAACCGGAGATGTTGGTGTGGTAGGATTGCAAGGTAAATAGACAAATCCACTATTACAGGTAGAGATTTCACACATCCCTCCATCAGCAATGGACAAGTTCAGCAGGCAAAAATCAGTAAGAATATAGTCTAACTCGGCAATATTATCAAGCAACTGGTTGTAATAGACTATAAGCAATTTCATCCAAAAACAGCACAATACACATTCTTCTCAAGTTCACACAGAACACTCATGAAGATAGACCACATTCTAGGCTATAAAACACCTTGGTAAGTTTAAAAAATAGAACCCATATAATGTCTGCCCTTGTATCATGATAGATTTAACTAGAAAGCTGTAACAGAAAGATAACTGTAAAATTCTCAAATACTTTGAGATTAAAAAGCACACAGTTCTATATAATATATTGTTAAAAAAGAAATTTCTAGAGAATTTTGAAAATATTTTGAATTGAATAAAAATAGAAGTACAACTTGTCAAATTTTGTGAGATGTTGTGAAAATAGTGCTTAGAGGGAAATTTGTAGCATTAAAGGTATATGCCAGCAAAAAAAAGGTATAAAATTTATGATCTAAGCTCATAACTTAGGGAACTAGAAAAAAGAAGAGCAAATTAAATTCTAAAATAAGCAGAAGA
Source organism: Arctocebus calabarensis (assembly GCA_963573935.1). Lineage (NCBI taxonomy): Eukaryota > Metazoa > Chordata > Mammalia > Primates > Lorisidae > Arctocebus > Arctocebus calabarensis. The sequence continues at coordinate 3,639 of CAUYON010065264.1, forward strand.
AAATAATAAAAATTAGAGCAAAATCAATAAAATTGAACCTAAGAAATCAAAGGGAGAAAATCAACAAACTCAAAAGTTGGTTCCTTGAAAAGACCAATTGATATGTGTTTAGGAAAGTGAGTTATGGGAGTGGGACACAATTATGAGAGGGACTCTACCTACCAAATGCAAACATTGTAACCTAATTCTTTGTTCCCTCCAATAAACCTGAAACAATAATAAAACATTTACTATCCTATTCTCACATAGAACAAATGTAGTAACGAAATGAGATGAACCTAGTCCTTGAAAGATACAATCTCACTCAAGAAATAATAGCAGAGGCCCGATGCTTGTGGCTCAAGCGACTAAGGCGCTAGCCACATACACCTGAGCTGTCGGGTTCTAATCCAGCTCGGGCCCACCAAACAAAAATGATGGCTGCAACCAAAAAATAGCCAGGCGTTGTGGCGGGTGCCTGTACTCCCAGCTACTTGGGAGGCGGAAGAAGGAGAATTGCTTGAGCCCAGGAGTTGGAGGTTGTTGTGAGCTGTGATACAATGGCACTCTACCCAGGGTGACAGCTTGAGAATCTGTCTCAAAAAAAAAAAAAGAAAAAAGAAAAAGAAAAAGAAAATGAGAAATAATGGAACATTTAGGTATATGTCTATTAAATAAATTGATTCTATAATTAACAATGTTTCAAAACAGAAAGCACCAGACTCAGATGAGATCATTGAATACCATCAAACACATAAGGAGGAAATTATTCCAATTATCTATGATCTCTTCTAAAAGGTGAAAGCAGAGAGAATAGTTTCTAACTCATTCTATGAGTATTGAAAAGACCAATACAATTGATATGTGTTTAGAGAAGTGAGGTGTTGGGGGTATTACCCTGATATTAAAACTGAACAAAGACATTGAAAGAAAAAATAGCCCAATTTATCTTATGAGCATAAATCATCAAAAATTTATTAGCAAACTCAATACACATTTGCTAATTGAAAAAGAACTATACCCTCAAACCAAGTGGGATATACCTTAGTATGCAAGGCTGGTTCAACACATGAAAATAAATTAATGTTTTGTTGATCTTCTGAATGATTCTTTTGTTTTCATTTCTCTGAATGTATGTATGAGTGAAAGAAGCCAATCTATGAAGGCTACACATTATACAATTGCAACCATGTGATGCTCTAATTGTGGTTATTTCTTTTCTTCTGCTGGGTTTGGGGTTGGAATGTTCTTCCTTTTCCAATTGCTTGAGATGACCCATTAGGTTGTTAACTTCCTCTCTTTCTGTTTTCTTGATGAAGGTTGCTAATGCTATAACTTTCCTTCTTAGGACTGCCTTTGCAGTATCCCAGGGGTTTTGATAATTTGTGTCTTGATTATCATTTTGTTCCAAAATTTTGATGATTTGCTTCTTAATCTTGTCTTTGACCCAGCTATCATTCAGCCTAAGGTTTCCATGAATTGGTTTGAGTATGAAGATTTCTGTTGCTATTGAGTTCAACCTTTATTCTGTGATGGTCTGAGAAGATACAAAAACACACAGCCTTCAGAATGGGAGATTTTTTCAGGTTATGTTTCCAACAAAGGTCTGATAACTAGATTCCACAAAGAACTCAAACTAATCAATAAAAAAAGAACAGTCTCGGTGTTCATAACACAGTGGTTACAGCACTAGCCACATACACTGAGGGTGGTGGGTTTGAACCCAGCCCTAGCCAACTAAATAACTGCAACAAAAAAATATCCAAAAAATATCCCTTAGTTGTTTTGTAGCAGGTGCCTATAGTCCCAGCTACTTGGGAGGCTGAGGCAAGAGAATTGCTTAAGCCCAAGAGTTGGAGGTTGCTGTGAGTTGTGATGCCACAGCCCTCTACTGAGGGCAACATAGTGAGAATCTGTCTCAAAAACAACACCAACAACAACAAAAAACCAAACAGGAGGTGGCACCTGTGGCTCAAAGGAGTAGGGTGCCAGCTGCATAGGCTGGAAGTGGCAGCTTCAAACCCAGCCCCAGCCAAAAACAGCAAAACAAACAAACAAACAAATACCAAACAAACAACCCCATTTCTTTGTGGGCAAAAGACTCGAACAAAAACTTCTCTGAAGATGACAGGTGCATGTCCTACAAACACATGAAAAAATGTTCATCTTTAATCAGAGAAATGCAAATCAAAACCACTTTGAGATATCACCTAACTCCAGTAAGATTAGCTCACGTCACAGAATCCCAAAGCTGCAGAGGTAGCATGGATGTGGAGAGAAGGGAACACTTCTACACTGCTGGTGGGACTGCAGTCAAATATAGCTTTTTGGAAAAAAGTATGGAGAATTCTCAAGGAACTGAAAGTTGAGCTACTGTTTGATTCTGCAATATCAGTATTAAGTACCTACCCAGATGAACAAAATCATTTTACAACAAAGACATTTTCACTGGAATGTTTATTGCAGCCTAATTCACAATAGCCAAGTTGTGGAAGCAGCCTAAACACCCATCAACCCATGAATGGACAGACAAATTGTGGTATATGTAGACCATGGAATACTATGTAGCCATAAAAACAGGGAGACTTTATATCGTTTATGTTTCCTTGGATGGAGTTGGAACATATTCTTCTTAATAAAGTATCTCAAGAATGGAAATAAAATTATCCAATCTACTCAATACTATTGTGAAGCCAATATATAAACACTTACACATTTATACAAATGATCAAACACAAAGACACTCCAGATAGAAAGAGGGTGGAGGGAAATGAGAGGGGAAGGGGGGGCGAGTGGAGGGAGGGTATTTGGCGGGATTTCACCTAATGTGCACAATGCAAGGGTACGTTTCAAAACAACTAAGGGTATATTATAAATGTCTTACCACAAAAAGAAATGAGGTGATGGTTATGTTAATTAGCTTGAGTTAAGCATTCCACATGGTATATCAAATCACCACATTGTACCCCATAATGTATGCAGTTATGATTTAATAAAAATTAACTTAAAAATGGGCAAAAGATCTGAACAGACACTTCACCAAAGAAGATACACAGAAGGCAAGCAAGCATGCAAAAATTGTTCAATATCATATACAATCAGAGAACTGCAAATTAAAGTAACAAGAGCCCCTACCTGCAGATCAGAATGGCCCAAATTCAAAACACTCACAGCACCAAATACCTTTGAGGATGAGGTGCAGCAAGACTTCCATTCACTGCTGGCGGTGCTGCGAAATGGGGCAGCCACTGTGGGAGACAGTTTGGCAATTTCTTACAAAAACAAACATTCTGTTATCATGGTCCCAGCAATTGCGCTTTTTTGCATTTATGCAAATGAGTTGAAAACTTACGTCCATACACTAGCTTGCACTAAGATATTTATAGCATCTTTGTTCATAATTGTTAAAATTTAGAAACAACCAATATGTCCTTGCATAGATAAAGGGGTAAACTCTGGGGCATTCATACCATAGAATATTATTCAGTACTAAAAAGAAATGAGCTATCAAGCCATGAAAAGATGTGGGGGAACCTTGAATGTATGTATGAGTGAAAGAAGCCGATCTACGAAGGCTACACATTATACAATTGCAACTATGGGACGTTCTGTAAAAGGTTATGAGCATAGTAAGAAGAATGGTGGGTTCAGGAGTTAGTGAGAAAAAAAAGACTAACAGGTGGAGCACAAAAGATTTTCAGGCAGCGAAAATATCCCGCAAGATAACGATAGATTCTGTCATTATACATTTGTCAAAATCTGTACTAAATACAACATCAAGAGGGACTCCTTATGTAAACTGTGGACTGTGGGTGATGGTGTGTCGATGTAGATTCATTGACTGTAACAAAAGTTCTGACAATTATGGATAAAGCTGTTATAAACATTTGTATGCAGTTTTTCATGGTGAAAGAAAGGAGCACAATTGCTGGATCTTTTAACAAATGTCTTTTCAATAATGGACACAATCGCTTCTCGGCCTTTTGGCCAAGATCAAGTGTAGTATCTGTTCTTATCAATTTAATATCTGATACGTCCTCTATCTGAGGACAATATATTAAATTAAAAAAATGAAAAATTATAAGATTCAATAATGGACAGAATGTCAACATTATTGCAGAATCCATATTTAATATATGGATTTTTTTTTGAGGCAGAGCCTCACTCTGGTGCCCTGGGTAGAGTGCAATGGCATCATAGCTCACGGCAACCTCAAACTCTTGGGCATAAACAATCCTCTTGCCTCAGCCTCCTGAGTAGCTGGGACTACAGGCACCTGCCACAACACCCACCTATTTTTAGAGATGGGGTTTTGCACTTGCTCAGGCTGGTCTCAGACTCCTGAGCTCAGGCAATTCACCCAATCATCAGAATTTTTAAATAGAAATTTTCTAAACATTGTCTCATTAAACTAGTAATATCTGCCCACTTAAAAAAGTAAAGTATTTATAAAAAGGAAAGGTCTTTCCTAACTTTCCCTAGAAGTAAGTATTAGCAGTTTGAGTACCCTTTCTGACACTTTCATGCAAATAATGTGTTTCATATGATCAGGGCTTGTCCTATGCATGCTGGGGTGCCTCCTTTTTTTTTTTTTTTTTTTTTACTTAATCTGCCTCATACATTTCACATCAGTACACTTCATCGCATTTTAAAATGCTCAGTAGTAATAGACAAGCCCGCATCACCTTCCGATCCCCAACTTCTGGCTAGCTGCAGAAGTCTGCTGCAGCGTGGGGCTGTTTGGCTGGGGCAGGATGAGATGCACTTCCTTTTGGTTGTATCTGTGAGTGCGCAGGAGTGCTGTAACAGGAGCGGGAGGACCTGCCAGAGAGTGGTGGGTTTTGTCTGCATAGTGCATTTTCCTTCCCCCCTTTTATATAATTTTGATTTCAAAATACCAAGTATACTTGTTACATGGATGAATTGTATGATGCTGACGTCAGGGCTTTAGTGTTCATGTCACCAGAATAGTGTACATTGCACCCGACAGGTGAGTGTTCATTCCTCACCCCCTCCCACCTTCTCCCTTCTTCCTTTCCCGTGACCTTTACACCACTGTATGACCGTGTCCATCCACCACTTACTCCCATTTACTAGTGGGAGAATGTGCTGTTTCTCTCCATTCCTGAGACACTTTGCTTAGCATGATAGTCCCCGGTTCCCTCTAAATTGCTGCACCCTAGACATTATTTCAGTCCTTTTTATGGCTGAGTAGCACTCCAGGGTGTGTGTATCACATTTTCTTTATCCACTCATGAACTGATGAGCACCCTGGTTGATTCCGCATCTTTGCAACTGTGAATTGTGCTGTGATAAACATTCGGGGGCAGGTGTCTTTTGACACAATGACTTCTGTTCCTTTGGGGAGGTGCCCAGTGCTTCTCCCTCGTTTCTAGTAGCCACTTCCTTGCTTTGGGGATTCTTCCTCCATCAGTCAATTCCTCCTGCATACAAGGGCCTGTCCATCAGAGCATCTCTGTGGTGTCCTTTTACACTAGAGTATAAAAGGGAAGCCCTCGTTTTCCTCTTCTGCGTAAGTGTATTTGGATTGGCACTTTAGCTTACAATTCTATTCTATAAAGACAGCAGGGAATTATTCAAGATTGACTGAATCCATGTTATGGAATGAAATTAGATACAATTCACAATAGAATTAAGCAAAACTTTTATGCATAAACTGCTGTAATTACTCTGGCTTTAATTTCTAATTATCTCCTCTAAAGCATTAGGAAAACATTAGACAAGTGTGATTTGTCTTCGGGTCCAAGGGAGATCTCTTTTCCTGTGCTAAATTCCACTGGTCTTCTGATGGTTCCACAGTGTTCTGCGTCTCACTGGTCTGTGCTAAGATTAGTTACTTCTTTTCATCGGAGCACTTAACACTTATAGTGGGCTGAAATATGACTCTCCAAAGATAGCAGGAGCTAATATTTGGAAACAGCAAGTTACTTTATTTGGGAAAAAGGTATCTACAGATGTGATTAAGAATTTTGAGATGGAGATATTATCCTGGATTATCTCGGTGGGCCCTGCATGCCATCATATGTATTTTTGTAAGAGCAGGGCAGAGAAAGCTTTTACACACATGGAGGGGGGGGGGAAGGTGATATAAAACGGAGCAGAGAGGCATTTCGGGATTCTGCCCTTGAAGACAAGAGTGATGTGGCCATTGGTCAGGGAATGCTGGCAGCCACAAGAAGCCGGAAGAGAGAAGAATGGATTCTTCCCTGGAATCTCTGGAGGGGACAATCATGCAGTTACCTTGTTTTTGGTCCAGGATACTGATTTCAGACTTCTGGCTTTCAGAACTGTAGGGAACACATTACTGTTGTTTCAAGTCACCAAATTTGTAGTAATTTCTTATGGAAGTCACAGGAAACTAATATGGCTCTATTTCCTAAAACTGCGTATTCCAAATTCCATTGAATATAACTTTTTTATCAATAATATTATATTTTTCTCTAAACATATGCAGAATGCTGGCGGTATTTTGAAATAGAAATACCAGCAGTACTAATGTTTCTTTCTCTGTCTCCCTTTTCCCTCTTGCTTACCTGTGTACTCTCTGCTCTTATGATGCTTTATTCTAGTCTATTTCCATGTTTTCTGCCATTCTGGGACAAATCAAGAGCGTCTCATTTTTGTCCTTCTAGTAAAAAGAAAATATGGGGCTGTTCATGTCATCTGTTTCTTCTTGAGTGAGCTTTGATAGTTTGTGTTTTTCAAAAAAATTGTCCATTTTATCTAAATTTTTGGATTCATTGAAATAAATTTTTTCATCATGTTAAAAACAATAGTTTCATTATTGAGAATCAAATGTGTTTTCTTAATGTGAAAAACACGTGGAGGCCCCCTAGGTTGCAAAGGCCTGATAGTTACGTTTTCATTGTTTTATGTTTAATACCATACAAGAAACACTTTATTCTTGGGATATCGTAAAACATTTTTTATATACTTAGAAATAAATGTGGACATTTATGATCAAAGTACTGAGGATTAAATCTTAGTTCTCACATTTCTTACTTATTTGACCTTTTGAAAATTGTTTAACTTTTACTTTATGTTTTGGAATTTCTCATCAATAACATAGAGATAGTAGTGAGGTTGTTGTAAGGATTAGAGGGGTCAATCTTTTCAGAGCTCCTAGAATAGTGACCAGCACTTATAGCAAGTGCCCCACAGATTCTGCTGTCATGGTCATTGTCACCCCCTCACTGTCCAGAGTGCATGCCATCTTATCTATGTCTGCATTTAAGCAGGATCCCTTGACTTACCGTCTCGCCAACCTGGTTCTCCTTCTTTAAGTGGCAGGACTGGCCTTTCTTTTTACATATGACCTGGCAGGATTGCTGAAGGATTTCTGCCTGAGGTGTGTCTCATTATTTTTGTATGGAAGAAGCAATCATTTGATTGAATTGGCTAAAACAATATTTGAATTTCTCAGTTTTATTTTGTGGTGTAGAGGTTCAGACACACTTCTGACAAACCATCTTTGAAATCAGAGAATGATCATAGTTTTGCTCTGTTCATTCATTCAGGGTGTGTTTGCTGAGCTCCTGCCCAGCCCCACGTTCAGTCTTGGGGCGCAGCAGAGAATAAGACAGACACAGTTCTTTCCCGGGGGAATTTATAATCTAGCTAGAGGTAGATCAACAAATTTAATCAACCAATAAAATAACACTGAATTGACACAAGTACCATGAAGCTAAAACAAAATTCTTACATGGAGATGAAGGATGGGATGAGTGGGGGTAGCCGGGAAGGCTTTCCCAGCAGTGGACTTTGAGGAGAGACTGGCAGAATAAGAATGAGCCAGACATGAGAAAAGCACCAGGAAGGACATTCCAGGCAGATGCACGTGTTTATGTATCACATGAAGACAGAAAGTACCAGGGCATCAAGAGGGAGGTGGGCAAGGGTGGGAGCTATAGGAGATCTGTTTGTAGGGTTGAGCAGTGCCTAGATCACGCAGAAAGTGAAAGTCCCAGAGAGAAGTTTGATTTTCTTCCTAAATGCAGTGGGAAGGCTTTGAAAAGATTTAAGCAGTGAAGTTTTAAGAGTATAAGGGTTTTTTACCTTTAAGAATATGCTTTTCAAATTCATTGCAATAAAAACACTTCCCGTGAGATCTATCCTGTTCATAAATTTTTGAGTGTACGACAAATTGCTGTTGCCTACAGGTACAGTGTTGCACAGCGGAGTGTATTCATCTGGCTGGACCAAAACTTTATGCTATATGATTAGTAACTCCCCATTTCTCCCTCCTCTAGCATCTGGCAACTACCATTCTGCTCTTTGAGTCTATGAATTTGGTTCTGTGGGTTTAGATATATAAGTGGGCTCATGAAGTATTTCTCTTCCTGTGACTGATTTATTTCACTTAGCATAATGTCCTCATCCAGCTTCATCCAGGTTGTAACATAAAATTAATTTCCTTCCTTTTTAAGGCTAAATAGTGTTCTGCTATAAGTATATACCACATTTTCTTTAACTACTCATCTGTCCATGGACACTTAAATTGTTTTCATATGTTGGCTAATATAGGAATGCTACTGATTTTAATTATTTAGATAAACCCCCAGGTGCCGTATTGCTGGATCACATGTTAGCTGTATTTTTAATTTTTTGAGGAACCTCCATACTGTTTTCCACAGAGGCATCACCATTTGCATTTCTAATAACAGTGTGCAAGGGTTCAAATTTCTCCACATCCTCTCCAACACACACACACACACACATTTTTTTTGATAATACCCATCCTAATGGGTATGATGTGATATCTCATGGTGTTTTAAAAATTTGTTTTATGGCTCGGCGCCTGTGGCTTAGTGGGCTGAGGCGCCAGCCATGTACACCTGAGCTGGTGGGTTCGAATCCAGCCTGGGCCCGCCAAACAACAATGATGGCTGCAACCAAAAAATGGCCGGGCGTTGTGGCGGGCGCCTGTAGTCCCAGCTACTTGGGAGGCGGAGGCAGGAGACTCGCTCGACCCCAGGAATTGGAGGTTGCTGTGAGCTGTGATGCCAGGGTGACAGCTTGAGGCTCTGTCTCTAAAAGAAAAAAAAAATTATTTTATTTATTGTTTGGGATTGAGGGTACACAAAATTGGGTTACACTGATTGCAGGTAAAATCCCTCTTATAATTGTGTCCTGTTCCCAAGAGGTGTGCCATGCACTGTGACCCCCCCACCCCCTCTCCCTCATTCCCTTCCCCCTACCTTGTATTAGCTCATCTACTACCTTTGTATTAGAATTGAGTACATGGAATTCTTCATGTACTTCAAGCTTCTTCATTCTTGTGATATTTTACTAAGAAGAATGTGTTTCAACTCCATCCGGGTTTCTCATAGTGTTTTCCTTTTTTCTTTTTTTTTTTCCCCCCAGTGGTAAGACAGAATTTATTTACAGAAAAGAATACAGAAAACACTAAAGCTCCTGGTAGAGAGAACTCAAGTGGGGAGAGAAAAGCTCTCTCCGTTTCTCTCCCAGTCTTTCCCCGTCTCCCCCTTTAGGCTTTT
>CAUYON010065266.1:0-20140 GCA_963573935.1 Arctocebus calabarensis
ACTAGAGATTTTACTTTTCTATTTCTGATTAGTCTGGCCAAAGGTTTATCTATTTTATTTATTTTTTCAAGAAACCAACTCCTTGTTTAATTAATTTTCTGAATGATTCTTTTGTTTTCAATTTCATTGATCTTTGATTTAATTTTGGATATTTCTTTTCTTCTGCTGGGTTTAGGCTTAGATTGTTCTTCTTTTTCCAAATCCATAAGATGGCTTGTGAGTTTATTGAAATGCTCTCTTTCTGTTTTTTGAATGTAATTTGCATCTAAAGTGATAAATTTTCCTCCTAGAACTGCTTTTGCAGTATCCCACAGGTTTTGGTAGCTTGTGTCTTCATTGTTGTTGTGCTCAAGGAAGTTAATGATTTCCTGTTTTATTTCTTCCTGCATCCGACTGTCATTCAACAGAAGGTCGTTTAGTTTCCATGCCTTTGTGTGGGGTTGAGTGTTTTTGTTGGAGTTGAGTTCTGGATGACTATCTTGTATCTGGATGTCTGAATCTCTTGTATTTCTGGGGAAGTTTTCCATGAATATTCCTTCAAATAGATTTTCTATGAATTCAGCACTTTCTTCTTTTCCTTTAGGGATGGCTATAATTTATATGTTTTGTTCATGTCACATAGTCCCATATCTCCTATCTCCCAAAGTGATTACTCTGCCCTTGTTATTTTCTCTACTTCTTTAAATGATTGGGTTATCCTGAGAGCATCATGTTCAAACTCTGAGATTATTTGTGTCTCCTTTGTTTGATCTGTTGCTGACATTTTTTTTTTGCTGCATTTTGAAAACTCCTAAGCACCTCTTTCATTTCTTAAAGTTCTATCATATCTTTCATAATTTTGTCAAGCTCTTCAGTGACTTTTTAAAATTAATTTCCTGAAGTATTTTGGGGGTTTGGTTTTGTTGGTTTTCAATTTTCTTTTTGATTGTATTTATTTTATTTTCCATCTATATTTTGAATTCCATTTCTTTATTTTCAAGAACTATTTGGATTTCACTGCTATAGTTCTATTGTGATCCCATGAGGGTGTTGATCTGTTTTGATTTTTCATTTCACCAGTGTTCTGTTGCTGGGTTCTTCTTATTTGAGTCATCTTTTCTCAATTCAGGGCTAATAGGTTTGCAGGAGTCCTGTTTCTTGCTGGGAACTCTCCAGATAGTTGTAGGATGTTCAAGTTGGGAGCCAGGCAAGACTCTTTTCACTGAGGATGGTGTTGTGAGTATTGATCTACTCAGGATCTCTATAGGGGTAACTGCAGCAGGTAGGGAAGGATTTTGTGGGTTCTGAAGTTGGGGGTGTTTCTCAAAGCAGGTTGCAGTATACTGGCAGCGTGAGGCTGGGATGGGTTGTGCGTGTTCCCTGGTGTGATGTTGTATTTCTCATAAGTACTTTTGTTTAACACACCCTTATGGACATGAGAAAGAATCTATGTGATTTGAATCTGTGTGTCCATCTCTACATCTGTGTCCATCTCTACATCTGAATCCATCTCTGCATTTCTCTTTGTCTCTCTTTAATCAGATGTTTATTCCATCAGGACTCAAGGAATAATAGGAAAAAGTATCAAAAACATTCCCATTCCTTGAGACTAATCAGTGTATCTTCCTTTCATTAGGGTGCATACTGAATTTTGAAACAATATAGTCCCTTCTTGATTTACTACAACCTTTATATACACATTAGGGAGCTTGGCCTTGGATTAATTGCTGGATATTTACTGGTTGTGCAGCTTTCTCTCTCTGTCTGTGTGTGTGATGACAGTTTAAAAGAAGTGAGCCAAGCCTAATGGAATCCACCTTGCTATCAAAATGTATCACAAAATGTCTAAGATCTAGTCTTTTTACCCCTTAGAGCAATGTCTTGAGATAAAATAGTGATTAACAACACTTTTAAAGTGTGCATGGTGTCTAAAATATTTTAATGAATTTTAGTGAAATTTATTCTGTAAGAACTGATGGAGAGATTTAATTTCCATGAGTAATAGTTATCATGGATATTATTATGCTCCCTAGGAGGGAGCGAGGGAGGGAAGGAGAGAAGGGAGAATGAGAGAATAAGTCAAAGCTGAGAGTGTGTTGTTAAAAATGACAGTAATTATTCTCTGAATTTGAGTACTGTTCTATGACACAAAGCACTCACTTTATCTTTTCTTATTTCATTCTGACGGTTATTCTGTGAGGATGAAGTCATTTTCCTACTACATAGAATAGGAAGCTGAGATTCTGGGGAGCTTGCCTCCTCAGGTAGTCACACTTCTGGCAAGCTAAAAAGCCAGGGTTTCTATCTGGTTTTCTAAACTCCTAATTTTGTGTTCTTAAAACTATAACATAAATTTCCAAGCATAAGCCCCCTCTGATGGTTTACATCCCGTTTCCCATACTCTTCCCACCCACAATATCCTGGAATGTTAGAGAAGTGGCTTATTTGATGAGTAGAATATCCAAGGTAGCTGAGAACTTCCCCAAGAGAATGTTCACTTATGTCTAATTTTCAGAATGTTGGGACTAGGTTATTTTAAAACTCCATGGGGGGGTGGTGGAAATTTTCTTTTGATTCAGGGAGCACTTCAGGATCTCATAAGGTCTGAGCATCTTATGGTTAGGAGCATCAACTGTTCTTTTAAAATTCTGAGAAATTTTTCTGGTTACTTTGAGTTCCCTGGTTGCTCTTATTCTGAATAAACAGATGTTTGCTGAACTTGTACCGCACTCAAAGTAAATACTCCAGTATTACAGAAGAAGCCACTTCACTTACTTTATTTCCCTTGTGCCTTTCCAGTCTCTTGCTGTGTTGGCATATATACTAATCTAGAGCAGGGTGACTTATTAATTAATTGATTAATGATTCATTCAACTATATTAAACACAAGAACTTAGAGCTAAATGCTCTGAAAGAATTTCCTGTGGCTTGCCTGATTCTTGGGTGGAAGATCAGAGATGTTGAGAGCAGTTCCTTCCAAGGAAGCACCTTTGGAATGTGATCCAGAATTCTCCTGGTTATTAGTCCTGGCCTCCTGCTTACTGTCTCCACTAGGAGAGGCAGGAAGGAGGAGTGGGGAAAGCAAAGGAAGAGAAGGAGGGGGAGGTATAGGGAAGAAGGAGGATAAGGAGAAAGTATGAGAACATGGCAGGGATGTATAGCACATGCTTTACAGGCTCCTCCAAGGGTCTTTATCTTTCCAACTGGGTCTCTTGCTTTGCATTCACAAAGGGTCTGTTTACAAGACATTCTGTCCAAAGAGAAGGTAGTTTTTAGGCAACATTGATATACATGTAGGGCAAAGGTAGTCCTAGGTGAATATACAGTACATAAATAAATTTGCTCACCACTTTAATTGCAAGGAAAAGAGTCTATTCCTGAACAAAATTGTCACTATTTCCCTCTTCCTCCCTGCTCCTCTATTCTTTAAATTTTTTTGAAGGCTCAGATTTGTTTGTTTGCTTATTTGTTTATTTGATAGTACGTCAATCTGTTGGCCTGGAATAAAGCAAGTACACAGAGGGGATGAGAAAAATTCGACTTTGCTTTCTACTTCTCAGAAGCAAATAACTGTTAATTCTAAATAGCATTTTGGGAAATGCGGAGGAGACATTTGTGTCTGCCATAGGGTGGGGGAGGGGTTGCTGTGCCTACATTACATCTTTGTTAGTCAAGTGCCAGGATTAAGTAGACTAAGAAATGAAGGATCCGTGGGGCTTAGTTAAGCCCAAAGAATGAAGAAGAGAGAATGGGAAGGCAGATTTCCCAGAGGTCCCTGACTCTAAATTCTAGTGATAAAAGTTGAGCCTCTTTTGCTGTCTCCAGACATTGCTATTCATTCTCCATCACTGAAACCTTATGAGGAACTATTAATAGAAGGTGGCTACTTATATTGAAGCTGCATCTCTGGAGCTGAGAATGCTTTTTGATAGTTCCTGGGAACATGTTCAGAGTTTTATGTTTATTATAGATGATTATTAGAAGACAAAATAGAGCCAGCACACTAACTCCATATTCTTAACAGTTCCTTTTTTTTCTTAGCTTCACTCTGCCACCTCAGTTAGAGTGCAGTGGCATGATAATAGCTCACTGTAACCTCAAACTCCTGGACTAAAGTGATTCTCCTCCTGTAGCTGGGAACTACGGGCATGCATCACACACCCAGCTAATTTTTCTATTTTTTGTAGAGACCAGGTCTTTCTCTTGCTCAGGCTTAAACTCCAAGTAATCCTCCCACCTCTGTCTCCCAGAGTGCTAGGGTTATAGGCATGAGCCACTATACCCAGTCTAGCAATTTCTTTTTAAAGCAAATAAAAATGTAGAGTTTATTTGGAGAGAAATATTAAGGAAATAATAGAGCAGGTGATGTACCATGATTAAAGCATGGAAAATATTTTCTCTCTTTTTTTGTTTTGGAGATAAAAGTCTCACTTTGTTGCCCTGGTAGAATGCTCTGGCATCATAGTTCACAACAACCTCAAAATCTTGGGCTCAAGCAATCCTCTTGCCTCTGTCTCCTGAGTATCAGGAACCACAGGCACCTGCCCCAATGCCCAGCTAGTTTTTAGAGATAGAGTCTCACTCTTGGTCTGGCTGGTCTTGGACTCCTGAGCTCAGGGGATCCACCCTCCTTGACCTCCCAGAGTGTTAGGATTTATAGGCCTATTCTCTTTGAAAATCCTGAGTGATACTTTCTATTACATTTTAAACATACCCATATTAGAAGCCTGGACTTTGGTTGTGCTTAGCTGGCTAGAAGCAGCACTTTGTAGCCTGAAAGAAAAACCACACTCTTAATGTTTATAAGGGTGTTAGGTAAGAATAACGGGTTGTGGATATTTGCAAGTTTTTGGTAGCTCAGCACTGAAATCCCTTGCTGTGTTCAGGGAATCATCTATAGCTTGCTTCAGAGACATGCTTGACCGTTGCTTCCACTATAAAGGCTTAAGGGTCAGAATTAGTGTTTGGGCTCCAGATCTAAGTCCAGCCAATGTTCCTTCCCATGACCTGAAGAAGTAGAGTGCAGAGGAGACAGAGATACTGTTGGTGGACTCTTCTTGGGGAATGATTTTAGCTGATTTTTGTCACCTGGTTTCCCTTGATTCTTTACCATTTTCAAAGTCTAATTTTCTATTTTCCCTTTGGTTCATGAGCTGTTGGGTAAACTAATAATCCCTGCATTGTTTAAGTTAGAGTCCATTTCTGTTGCTTGTAACTTGGAACCTATTACAGGAAGCTGCCTGTCCTGTGGTTACAGCACAGATTCTGAAATCAGACTACTTAGGTTCAAATCTAGGATCTGCCTCTTACAGTTATGGGCCTCTACACAGACTACTTTTGAAGGTTCCACTTTACCCACCTATAAAAGGGAATTATGACAGGCTCTACATTATAAAATTGTAAGAGGATTAAGTGAGCCAACTCTCTAAAATGGACTCTGTCACAAAGCAAGAACTCAATAAATGCTGGCTATTACCATGACCAGAATGCGGAAATACAGAAAGGCAGGGAAGATTTATTTCACACCCTTTGTGCCCACTCTGAGGTTCTCTCGGGAGCCTAGGGACAGGCACTGTCTACTGATGTGAAAGCTGTCAGGACTACTTACCAAGAAGTGCTTTCTTCATCCATGGGACTAAATTGTTCAGACCCAAACCATTGACATCAGTGTAATGTGAATGCTGAGAACCTTAGTACCAGGGATGGTGTGGCAGCCTCTGTAGCAGACAGACGCTACTACCACAGATGAAGAGTGCAATCTAGGGGGGCATGCTACACAACATAGTGGCTGCTGGCCATGAATTAAAAATTAAGTTCCTCTGTCACACTGGTCATATTGTAAGTGCTCAGTAGCTAAATGTGGCTAATGGCTATTGTGTTAGACAGCACAGAAGAATTGTTTCCATCATCACAGAAGGTTCTATTGGACGGTACTGATATAGATGATCTAGTTTGATAAGCTGTCATTAACAATGGGTTTGTGCATATCCCAAGCACAGTGTGTTAGGCTTTTTATATGTGTTATCTTATTCGATCCTTGCAACAAGTCATCAGTGCCTGGGCTATTGTTATCTCCGCTTTACAGATAAGGATACTGAGTCCTAGATCATCTTTGTAACCTGCCCATGGTCAACACAGGCTAGTGAAATGGATGAATTGGCATTGAACCCAGGTACGTCTGATTTGCAGGCTTGATTTCTACTCTGTTATATCACATGGATTTGCTCATATTCTTAAGTATGCATTATTCATATGTAGTCTCTTATGACCCCTAGTGCAGCCCCCTACATTTTTGGCTTGTAGTTTATCTCAGCAAAAAGTCTCCATTTTATCCATGCCAGCTGGGAGCACCCACATGGATATGGTATTTCTCAAAGCTCAGCTTAAGCCTAAAGCTTTTGATAAGCTAGACATTGTGCTGATTTTTGAATACCCAGTAGTGACTGAAATACTCTTTTGCTCTAATGGAATCTATTGGGAAAAAATTGAGGAGAGCGTTAATTACACAAATAAATTGTGACAACAGTGCAATGAGAAAGAAGTAGCAATATAAAGGGAAATGAGACATATGATAGGGAGAAGTGATCTAGCTGGAGTGCATGAGGGAGAATTCTGAGGAAGGGATGGATGCTTGAGCTGAGATGTGAGATTAACTAAAAGCAGCAAAGGCAATAACACATGTAAAGGCCCTGAGGTACCAGGAACAAGGTACATTCAAAAGAAGGCAGTGGTTAAAGAATGAATAGAGATAAAATGACAAAGAGAAGAATAAAGTAGCAGGGGTGAGATTACTGAGAACCTCTTCAGTGTGGTCAGGAGTGTGGAGCTGTGGGTAATGATCTAATTTTTCCTCAACTTCTTCCCAGTAAATCCCATTAGACCAAAAGAGCACTGCGTTCACTAGTGAATATTCAGAAATCAGCACATTGTCTAGCCCACCCAAAGCTACAGGCTTAAGCTGAGCTTTGAGAAACATAGGTAACATATGGGTGCTCTCAGCTGGCATGGAACCTCTTTGCTGAGATAAACTACAAGCCAACAATACAGGGGGCTGCTGTATGGTCTCCAAGCCCTGATTATCAGTCAGTGGGTTATGAGGAACCAGGCCACACAGCCGGAGGGCAAGTGAAGCTTCATCTGTATTTATAGCCCCTCCTCATTGCTCACATCACCACTTGCACTCCACCTCCTGTCAGATTAGTGGTGACATTGTATTCTCATAGGTGTGCAAACTCTACTGTAAACTGCACGTGCAAGGGACCTAGGTTGTGTGCTCTTTATAAGAATCTAATGCCTGATGATCTGAGATGGAGCTGCAGTGGTGATGTGACTAGGCCTGAGGAGGGGCTGCAAACACAGATTATCATTAGCAGAGAGGTTTGATGTGTAGAGAACATAATAACTCAATTGCTTGCAGACTTATATCCCCAGTCCATGGAAAAATCGACTTCCATGAAAGCAGTCCCTGGTGCTAAGAAGGTTGGGGACCACTGTTTTAAAAGACCACTCTGGAAGACAACAGGCACATGGCCTACAGATACATGAAGAAATGCTCACCATCCTTAATGATCAGAGAAATGCAAATCAAAACTACTTTGAGATATCATGTAACTCCAGTAAGATTAGGCCACATAACAAAATCCCAAAACCAGAAATGTTGGCGTGGATGTGTAGAAAGGGGAACACTTCTCCACTGTTGATGGGAATGCAAACTAGTACATTCCTTTTGGAAAGATATTTGGAGAATACTTAGAGGTCTAAAAATAGATCTGCCATTCGATCCTATAATTTCTTTATTGGGTATATATCCTGAAGACCAAAAATCACATTATAATAAAGATATTTGTATCAGAATGTTTATTGCAGCCCAATTCATAATTACTAAGTCCTGGAAGAAGCCCAAATGCCTATCGACCCACAAATGGATTAATAAATAGTGGTACATGTATACCATGGAATACTATGCAGCCTTAAAGAGAGATGGAGACTTTACCTCTTTTGTGTTTACATGGATGGAGCTGGAACATATTCTTCTTAGCAAAGTATCTCAAGAATGGAAGAAAAAGTATCCAATGTACTCAGGCCTAATATGAATCTAATTTATAGCTTCCATATGAAGGCTAAAACCCAATTATAGCACAAGAATACAGGGAAAAGGGAAAGGGAGGGGAGGGGAGGGGGGAAGATGGGTGGAGGGAGGGCAATTAGTGGAATCACACCTACGGTACATCTTAGCAGGGTACTGGTGAAACTTAGAGAGGTAGAGTAGAGTATCAATATCTTTATATAGTGATCAAGAAAATGCCATGAAGGCTATTTGTAACAGTACGATCAAAATATTTGTGATTGTATATGAAGTACATTGTGCCCTATGATTGCACCTATGTACACAATTATGATTCAATAAAATTATTTAAAAAAATGAAAAATCAATTTCAGGTGGACTATTTAAAGACTATTAAAAAAAAAAACAACAATACACCATTTAGAATTTAAGAGAATTTCATGACCTTGAGTTAGGGTACAAATTCTTAAGAAGCATCTAGAAAGCTTTTGCTATGTAAGAGAAAAAATATTCTAACATAGTTGATGTGAGCAGAGACTCTGGAAATAGACATAGTTAAGCTCATGTACTTCTATTGCTTTTCTGGAAGGTTTTAACTCAGATTCACAACTGGACCATGGGAGTGGTAATTAGTAGGTGTCTCGTCAGAGTTTGTGCTGATTGAATATTAACTGGTAAGACATGAAGTGCATAAACTAATTAGTCTATAGTAAATTTTAAGTTAGTATTTGCTCATATTGGCAGCTTTGTCTAAGTAATTGCAAGATGTATTATTTGACTTCATTGTAAATGCATCTGTAAGGTATAATGAAAACCTAAAAATACTGACAAACTATTTCACAAATACTTCTTATCACTTAAACTTTTTCCCTCATAATTATATATAAGAAGTTAACTCTTTAGAATATATATACATATGGATTTTTATGTTGTTGTTTATTTGAGAGGAAGTCTTATTCTGTCACCCAGGCTGCAGTGAAGCAGTTTTTTTAACAGCTTGTTTTAGCCTCAAAGTGATCCTCTCTCCTCAGCCTCCCAAGTTACAGTAATTACAGGAGTAAAATTTTTACCTTTCATCATTCCTGTGATTACATGTGATGATATTAAGGTTCTGTAAATTTAATGCCATTGAAACTACAGTTCTGAATCATTTTTCAATTCATCTTGTCTATGATATTTTTCCATGTTGACACCATCTCTGCTAATTAGAAGCTTTGTTGATGTTACATTTAGTCTGAGTGTCTAAGAATTTCTATTAGGTTATCTTCCTAACCTACCTACATCATGTGTAAGTCTGTTTGTTGACAATATCACCAAAGATGACAATGGGAAATTTTTACACCAACGTCATTTATGTACACATGAGAGTAATAACCTTACAACTGCCTTCTGAGCTACAGTATTTTCATGATGTCAGTGTTAAGATACATATCTACTTGAATGATATAAGAACATATCCTTTGGAATAAATGAAACACAACATTTGTAATGTGACTATTTCTCAAGGTCAAATCAAGGTTGCTCTTCTGGGGGGCCTAAATGTAGCAACACATGAACCTTTTCTCCTCCTCTTTGTCCTCTCTTCCTAAGACAAAGAAACAAAGGATCTGGATAGCCCCACCATGAAAGTTCGTGCCAAAGGACCATAAACTTCAGAGCAAGCAGTAAAATTTCCCTGCCCCTATGGCCGCATATAAAAGGGGTTTGAAACTTCCCCCTGGACACAGATGGCACCATGGTATGATGCAGTTGGGTCACTAAACCTGACATAAACATCTTACCTCTAGCCTTGTCTCTGGGTGCCACCACTTACACCTTTCATATGGTACAGGAATCCCAGGACTGGCAGGTGACAGCAGGCGGTCATCTCAGTTTTCTTGGAACCTAGTCCAGTTTTGCCCAGACCTTATTCTGCTGACCCACCTATGGGAGAATCCTAGAGGATTTCACCCCGACTACCATTTAAGGGTGAGTATAGTTCTGAAATAGCTTCACACAGGACCTCCCTGTGATTCCTCTTGGTCTCTCTCCCTTCTGCTATGAGCTCACATGCCCCTCGCTTCTTCCTCCTCTTTGTCCACTCGTTTGTTCACACCTAATTAGAGGGTTTTGTCCTAGCCCTGCACTCTCTTCTGAGGTCCTGGGGAATCTCAAATCATGTCTTTTGTTTTTTGCTTCAAGTTCAATGCTGAACCCTTTTTTAGGTTTTTAATATCCTAGGCACCTCAAGTTTTCTGAGAAAAAAATAGGGATAGGATGTCTGACCTTTATTTCTTTTTTCATGTTTTTGCTTCTCCATGTCCTGGTTCTTGTGAAAGAAGGGATGCCTCATTTTCCACCCATGTAGGAGAAAGACATCTGAAAATGGGAGATGACCCATCCATTCCCCTGAAAAGAGACAACCCAAGGGTGTCTCCATCCTCAATACAAATTAGAAAACATGACCTTTAATTTTAATGTCTTACAAAACTTAATGTCCTCAAAAAAATGGCAGATGGTGTAAAACGTCCTATCTTCAGGATTTTCTCTCCCTCGGTTTTCATTCATTATTTCAATAGTCCCCCACCCATCATCCCCGGTCTTCTTCTCTATCTCCACTCCTGCAGGGATTTCTCCAGCTTCTACTGCTCCTCCACTTCCTAACTTGCCACCAAGCTTGAACACCTTCTACTCTCCCTATCCTACCAATTCCTGGGCTTCTTATGGCTTCCTCCCCTTCCCAACAGCTGCATGATCCTTCCCCAGCACAGGAAGGGCTGTGGCCACAAGATACCAACAATGAGCTTGCAGACCTGAAAACTCCAATGGCAGTGGCTCGGGAAACCATGCATGCTCCCTCTGGTACAGCAGACACAACCATGGGCATGAGCTACAGCAGGCTATGTGAGCCCTATTCAAGGCAAGCTCACAAGCCTAGCGGCCACCTTGCCCAGTGCCCTTTGCCAACTTTCCACCCCAGTGCTGTCTTCCTTCTGCCCTGACGCAGAACTCCTTCTATCCCACGGAAGACTTCCCTCCACCCTGCCAACTTCCATCTGCCCACAGAAAGGATAGATAAAGAGAGAACACTGGACTGACAGCAGTCCTAAAAGCAGAAATTATTTCAATAGTGGTTATCTCTGTTGATATGGTCAATTACATTTATGGATTTGTGTATGTAAAGACAACCTTGCAACCCTAGGACTAAAATTACTTGTAAATGATGTACAAAGACCATATGATCCTTTCAATAGAGGCAGAAAAGCATTTGGTAATATTCAGCACCTTTTTCTAACAAGAATTCTTAGGAATACAGGCATATGTGGCACTTTTCTTAAACTGATTTAAGCCATCTATGACAAACCTACAGATAATATCATACTGAATGGAATAAAACTGAAAGCTTTTCCCCTTTGAACTGGAACCAGACAAGGAAGTCCTTTCTCACCACTACAATTCAACATAGTGCTGGAAGTTCAAGCCAATACAGTCAGATAAGACAAAGAAATAAAGGGTTTCCAAATGAGGGCAGAGGAAGATTAACTCTTGCTCTTTGCTGATGAGATGATCTTAACTTATATAACACCAGTGACTCAACCACAAGACTCCTAAAAATGATCAAAAAATACAGTAATGTCTCAGGATATAAAATCAATGTCCACAAGTTAGTATCTTTTGTTTATGCCAATAACAGCCAAGAAGAGAAGCTAATCAAGGGCACAATTTTCTTCACAGTAGCTTCAAAAATGAAATGTCTAGGAATATACCTCTATAAATATACTTAAAGCAGTGAAAGAAATCTACAAATAAAATTTTCAAACCTTAATTCAAGAAATAGCAGAAGATATCAACAAATTGAAGACATACCAGGATCATAGCTGGGAAGAATTGACATTGTTAAAATGTCTATTCTTCCCAAAGCAATCCACAGATTTAATGAAAACCCCCATTTAAATTCTAACAAAGTTCTTTAAAAAAATTGAAAAAATAATTTTCCATTTTATATGAAACCAGAAAAAAAATCCCAGTACAGCCAAGGTAATTGTTGGTAATTAAAACAAAGCCAGGGTCATCACTTTACCAGACTTTAAGCAATGTTACAAGTCCATAGTAATCAACACAGCATAGTATTGGTACAAAAATAGAGATATAGGCATGTGGAACTCACTAGAAAACCATAAGAAACTAACATCTTTCATCCATTTGCTCTTCCATAAACTAAACAGAGCACACATTGAGGAAAAGAATCTGTATTCAAGAAATGGTGTCAGAAGAACTGAATTACCACATGTAAAAGACTGAAATTGGACCCGTACTTCTCACCACTCACAAAAATTAATTCAAGATGGATAAAAGATTTAAATCTAAGGCATGAAACAATAAAAATCCTCAAAGAAAGTGTGGGAAAAACACTTGAAGATATCATCCTGAGGAAAGATTTTATGATGAAAACTTCCAAGGCGATTGCAACAACAAAAATAAATAAATGGCCCTTAATTAAATGGAAAAGTTTCTGTACAGCTAAGGAGACAACAAGCAAAGCAAATAGATAATCCTCAGAATGGAAAAAGATATTTGCATTTTATGATTCAATATTTGATTTATGATTTGATAACTAGGATGTACAGAGAATTCAAATTAATCAATGAAAAAAGAAAACAATCCCATCGATCACTGGGAAAAACATGAATAGAACCTTTCCTAAGAAACACAGATGAAAGACTAACAACATATGAAAAGATGCTCATCAGCCCTAATCATCAGATGAATACAAATCAAAATCACCCTGGGATATGATCCAATCCAAGTAAGAGTAGCCCACTTCATGAAGTCTTAAAGCTGCACAGGCTCACACAGATGTGGTGAGAAGATAATACTCTTACACTGTTTGTAGAAATACAAACTAATACAGCCTCTTTGGAAAGGAGTATGGAGAATCTTCAAAGATCTTAAATTAGATCGCCCAATTGACCCTGAAATTTCACTATTAGGCATCTCCCCAAAAGGAAAAAAAAAAAAAAAAAAACTTTCATCTTAAGGACATTTGCACTGGACTGTTTATCACAGCTCAATTTACAATTGCCAAGACATGGAAACAAACTAAATGACCATCAAGTCAGGAATGGATTAATAAATTATGGTACATGCACACCATGGAATAATATTCAGCCAGAAAAAGACAATGACCTAACATCTTTTGTAATATCCTGGATAGAATTGAAATACATTCTTCTTAGTAAAGGATCACAAGAATTGAAAAGCAAGGCTCAGCACCTATAGTGCAGTGGTTAGGGCACCAGCCACATACACCAGAGCTGGTGGGTTCATACTTGGGCCAAGCCTGCTAAACAAAAATGACAACAACAAAAAAATAGCCAGGTGTTGTGGTGGGTGCCTATAGTCCAATCTACGTGGGAGGCTGAGGCAAGAGAATGATTTGAGCCCAAGAGTTTGAGGTTGCTGTGAGCTGTGATGCCATGGCACTGTACCGAGGGCAACATAGTGAGACTCTGTCTAAAAAATAATAATAATAATTCTAATTTGTAGTTTCATTCTTCTTGAGTGGTGCCCATACTCAGTGGGTAGGGTACTAGCCACATACAGTGGGGTTAGTGGGTTCAAACACAGACTAGACTTGTTAATAAAACAGTGACAACTGCAACAACAACAAAAAATAATCAGTGTTGTGTTGGGCACCTATCGTCCCAGCTACCCAGGAGGGTGAGGCAAGAGAATTGCTTAAGCTCAAGAGTCTGAGGTTGCTGTGAGCTATGATGCATGGCACTCTAGAGTCTGTCTCAAAAAAAAAAAAAAAGAATTGAGAAGCAATTATTCAATCTCCACAATACTTATATGAAGCCAGTACACTATCTGATGCTTACAGACATGGCCGAAAAACCCATTTCACTTCAAGTTGGAAGGAAGTATGAGGAAGTGAAGAGAGGGGGAAAGTGTTCGGGTGCCTTCACAGGGGTGAGGGTTTATGGCACACTTTTTGTGTGGAGGATATAAACACAAGAGGGACTGTACTTAACAAACTCAAATGTTTTGACCTGGTTGTTTCTACCTTTGCACTAACCTGAAATAAGTTTACTGAAAAAAAAAAAAATAGTGACTGCCACTTTGCAACTTCTCCAGAGATAGTTACTCAAAAGACCCAAGCAAGAAGACTACATTCTTCTACAGAATGGATCTCTGGCCACTACTATGATTCTGGGTTACTAAAATGAAATGCCCCAAGAGGCATGTGTTTCTAGAACCCTGGAAGAATGTCTTCTCAACTAAAGAGAAAGGCACTACAAGAGAAAATCTAATCTCCCATTTTAAAGTGATTATATTCTTAAAATAGGACATTATATTCAACTTCTGGAACCAGTGGTCCCTGAATCAACATCCTCCATAACCATAGACCCATGGGAATGGCTTTCAACTGATTGACATTTCTGACTTGAAAATGGGCTCAATTCCATCACACAAGGATGGCCTTATGTAACTTAACCTGTAGCTTAGGGTAAGTAAGTTAATGCTAATAAATACCAGAACCTTGTCCTCTAGTCTTCCTACATTTTATAGAACTCTATTTTTCCTTACCTATCACCATCACGAAAATGGCTTTTTGTACCCCACAGTTTTTCAGTTCTTGGGAAGATTAAGTTATTTTGCTTGTCCTTTCATTACTTTCCAGTTATCCTTCCTCCAATCTTCTAAGAAGAGGGGTCCTCAAACTATGGCCCGCGGGCCACATGTGTTGGTGTGAATTGTATTTGTTTCCATTTTGTTTTTTACTTCAAAATAAGATACATGCAGTATGCATAGGAATTTGTTCATAGTTGTTGTTGTTGTTTTTTTTTAAACTATAGTCTGGCCCTACAACTGTCTGAGGGACAGTGAATTGGCCCCCTGTTTAAAAAGTTTGAGTACACCTGTCTTAGAGGCTTAAATCTACTCACAGCAGGGGAAAGAGATCTTTGCATTTTCTACAGGACACCAGCTGTTTATACACCAATAAGTGTGGTTTGGTCTAAGAGCGCATTACCTGGTTCCAAGAACAAGCTGCCCAGCTATGCTCTCAAAATGAGGGGTTCTGTTTCAATACCCCATGGGGATGCTGGATCTTACTCCTCTTGAGCCCCCTCATGCAATCCTCCTGCTTTTAACCATTGCCCCTGGTCTAATCCAATTTCTGTCCTCATTTATTCAAGACAGGGTTTAAAAAGATGTCAGCCAGAATTACAACCCAATTCCTACTACTACTCCTCAAACTGTCCTAATTACCCCAAATCCGCACAACCTTACCAACACCCAATTCATCCCACTAACTATGACCCTATCCATGCAATATGAATTTTGGAAGAAATATCTTCATCCTCATCATCCATTTTACAAGATTTGGGAATGTTGAGCCACACATGAACCCTTCCAACTGCTCATTGTCCTTTTCTCCTCCTAGGACAAAGATACAAAGGGTCTGCTTAGCCCCACTCCCAAAGTTTATACCAAGGGATCCTAACCTTCCAGTCGAGCTGTGAAATTTATCTACCCACTATGGCCCCATAAAAAGGGCTCTCTAACTGTGCCTGCCACTTTGTCACTGCCCAGGCAGGTCCATCTCCCATTTCAATAAACCTGGCCTGAATATTTCAGCTCTGGTCTCATCTCTGAGTGTCACTTCCTACACTATTTAAGCTCATCTACTATATTATGCTCTCTTATTGAGGAAACATGTTTGAATAGAGTTTTCTATAAGTTATTAAAGAATTTCAGGAAATTTCACCCAATATGTGACTAATTTTTATTAAGATAATTTTGAATTAAAGGCTCTAAGAGATCCACAAGCCTAGAGAGGGGATTTCCCTCTATCTATATCAACCCAAATATACCTATCATAAAGATCAACAGACTTCCCTTCCCCTTACTGTTATCTCACTAAATTATAGGAGAGAAGATCAAGAATGAGATAAGACAGGCCCCAAATAATTTTAAATACAATTCCTACCTCTCAGTTTAATTTAATTTTCAAAGAGAATCATTTACAGATCAATCTTTTCTGTCTCCATTAACTCATTCTCCCAATTACCTGTTCCTCCTCCTCAGTAACCATTTATTGCCCTGAAACAGCATTACCTATATTCCTCATCTCCCTCCTCCCCTCTCAAAAAAAAAATGGTATTTAAATTTCTGGACTACTTATGTATACTGGATAATCGTTCTGTGATTCTCCTTATGTGCACAGGAAATAAATTGTTCTCGTATTAATCTGCCGCTTTGTGAGTTGATCATTCCAGAGTAAAGCAGAAAGTCCCCTCACTCTTACATTATAATTAGGTGATGGATATTCCTATTTTTATGTTGCAGTAAATTCTTAGAACGTTACACTACCTGGGTGCTCATTGTAGACAGTTTGGCAAACTCACACCAGAAACAGGGTCTAATCATTTATGACAGTATCCACTTCATGGTTTTCTCCTGTGTTCCTCAGTATGACCATGCCAGTTATTTCTTTATGGAATCACTCTAAGACGCCACTCTACATAGGACACCTGGATACAACACACTCCACCCCACTGAAGCCTACCACTTGTGACAAGTGAGAAATCAGATCATTCCTGTCACACTGAAAACAGAGTGGAGAAGCCAGGGGCAAAAGCACACTGGGTACTTAACAATGCCCTAGAAAAGTACTTCTCCACATGTGGAGTGGGTGACCCTTCTTGTTATAACCTGAAACCAGTTGAATGAAAGATAAGCTCAAGGGTGCAAATTACAGGGATAAACTCCCTGTAAATAGCTTTAGAGCTTTTTTTTTTTCTTCTTCTTTTTTTTTAATGTGCTTTGAATGAGAATCCTCTTTCCTCTAATCTCAAAACTGAAGTTGGTGAAATCTAACATAAACCTTCATAATGTGATTGAATGATTTATAAGGAAAGTTGACTTCTCAGCCTAGCAAGGAGTACACAATAATTTGGTGGCATTAGTTGGAAAAAAATAGGATTCTCTAAATAGCAATGGGGACCTTTGGGAACACTTTGATGAGTCTGCAGTCAGTAAGTTCTGAAATTTTGATGAGTTTCATTTACCAAAGTTAGTGGCCTCCCCATGCACAGCTCATGCATGGTAGTAATATGCCCACTAAAGGTGGTCCAGGCCTTTTCTCCTCTGTCTACCTCCTTTCACACTATCTGAGGAAAAGATCATGGCCTCCTCTGAGGTAGGTGCTAAGCAAGACACTCCTGATTGTTCTTAGGATGCACCCCTATCACTTCTCTTTGCTTCCAGACCTATAGCTAGACTTATGGCCAATCAGCTACTATCTCACAAAGTGTGACCCACAGGAGGATTATTACACTCCACAAACACTACTTTAATTTGCTAATTTATATAAGCATAAATCAGGAACATGTGTGGAAATGTATATTTAGGATTGGAATAGTGCTGAAGAAATGTAACATTGGATCATGTCGAAATTCTGAAATAACTAGAAAAGCAACTCTGTGCAAAAACTTGGGCCTGGAAAATGATTAGGAAAACGTTTTAATTTTGCAGATGATAAAGCACCATTCAAATGGAAGAAATAAATTACAGAAAGTGAAAACATCTGTAACAAGGCTGCATGGTGAAAAAGGAAAAATGAAGTAAGAAGTCTTGAGGATGAGTGCTGAAAGATGGTGGTGGAGATGGTCCCTTAGCCCATCTCTCCTTGGTCAGCAGGTGAGAGGGTGGGAGCTCTGGATCTTTCCCCATGTGAACTATTGGAGTGGACGGGCAGCTGGTGAGACACAGAAATTGGGAGGATTGGCGTGATTGAAATATAGTTCTTAACCATGGAAACTGTTGCAAACTGTTCCCCACTGCCCGGCGGAGGGGCAGCCGGCCCCTCCCACAGGGAGGACAGCAGGACCCAACCCACAAGCCCTAATTGGAGAAAATTCCACTGAAGCGTGGAACTCAGAGTTTGACGATCAGAAAGGGGCACTGCTAGGATCCTCGGAGACCCGGGCAGCCCTGGTGTGAGCCGAGGGGTCCGGACTCTGCCGGACTGACACATTGGAATGTCCAAAATGGTGAGCGACTTTTCCCCATTTCAATGAGAGAGAAAGAGAGTGGGTGACCAGCCAGCGTTACACGAGGCGGGGACCTGGGTGAAGCCTGAGAGGTGCAGAAAAGACACTTTGAGCTGTGGAAGTTGGTGAAGAGGGCCTCCGAGCACTTCAGTTGGAGAATAACTGAAGTTCAAGGTCCCACCAACAGCCCAGTGAAGCCCCCTCCCCACCAGCCGTCATGGCCTTTGCAAGCAGCAGCCGTAGCTACCACCACTGCTGCTGTGGTCGTGGTACAGCCGCCGGTGCTGCTGCTACCGTGAGTCGCGGTGCTGCCACCCCGCGAATTGTGACACCACCGCCGCCACCACAGCCTCCGAGATCCACAGTGACCGCGAGCCCCCCCCCCCCCGCAGTTGCCACGAGTCCCACTCCCGCCCTCCCCTCTCACAGTAGATCGTTGTTGCCGGACTGCAATTCTATATACATATAAGAATAATAATATTTTTGAGATTGGTTTTTTTTTTTTGAATATCCTTTTCCTGGAGGCGCTAGTGATAAATAATTCTTTACTTCATTTTCTTTTCTTAGGCTATTTTTATTACCTCCTATTCTCAACTGAACATTTCTTCTTCCTCTCCTGTGTTAATTTCTTTGTTCTCTCTCCCCCTCCTCTCCCTCCCTTCTTATAGCTTCTAAGAGTGATCATATCATATTTGTTAGAGTCTTTTCTTCTTCTCTATTCCCAAGTATTTTACAAGAAGCATTTTTAATGTAGAATTCTTTTATTTTTTTTTCTTCTTAGCTGTTGTTCTGTGATTGGCTGTTTGTTTCTTATGTCTTGTTTATATGTCGATGTTTCTGACTGTGGGTGCATCTGTGGGCTTAGGTGTCTGGTAGCCCTTCTATGAATGTATTAGCCCATTTGCTATTATTGTGATTGGTGTTATAAATGTTTTCCTTGCCACCTTGATATTTCAGTTCACCCCCTGCCCCCGATTGGAAGTCTAGAACTCCAACTCATCCACAATCCAGACTGATTACATTTACAATTGGACTGGAACTCTTGAACTGTACAGGCTGCAGTCACCACACCAGTACCTAGGTGGAGGGCTGGTCAACCACAACCATAGAAGTCTCCAGGCCAATTTCACTCTCCTGCTCATATAGCTAAAAACTGAAAAACAAATATGGGGCAGAACCAGTGGAAAAACTCTGGCAACATGAATAAACAGAACAGTGCAACTCCCCTCAAAAATGACAAACCATCCAATCCAGACTATCCCATCGACAAACAGATAGCAGAGATGTCTGAAATCAAATTTAGAATCTGGATAGCAAACAAGATTAGTAAAATGGAAACAAACATGGAGGTAGAGATTATAGGATTAATTCAGAAGATATCTCAAGAATTCAACCAATTCAAAGACAAAATGACCAAAGATTTTGACACATTGAGACATGAAGTTGCAACCCTCAAAGAGAGGAGAAATATAGTAGAAGCCAACAGAAACAGAATAGAGCAAGCAGAAGAAAGGATTTCTGACACTGAGGACAGAGAGTTTGAACGCTCCCAAATGCTCAAAGAGATTGAGAAATGGAAGGCAAAAATGGATCATTCTCTCAGAGATCTCTGTGACAACTCAAAGAAAGCCAATATTCGTCTTACAGGGATACCTGAAAGCGACTATCTGGCTTCACATGACACAGAGTCCCTTCTTCTTGAGATTATGAAAGAGAATTTTCCAGATATACCAAGAGACTCTGAAATTCAGATAGCAGACAGTTTCAGAACCCCAGCACGACTTAACCCGAATAAGACATACCCTAGACATATTGTAGTGAATTTTACTAAAGTTAACAGGAAGGAGAAGATTCTAAAAGCAGGTAGATGCAAGAAATCCATTACTTACAAGGGGAAGAATATTAGAATTACTGCAGATCTCTCTGCTCAAACATTCCAAGCGAGAAGGGAGTGGACCCCCACCATTAACCTCCTAAAACAAAATAACTTTCAACCCAGGATCCTCTATCCAGCCAAACTAAGTTTCATGTATGACAGAGAAATTAAATACTTTAA
>CAUYON010065267.1:0-18380 GCA_963573935.1 Arctocebus calabarensis
TCTTTATATAGTGATCAAGGAAATGCCATGAAGGATATCTGTAACAGTATGATCAAAATATTTCTGAATGTATATGAATCGTGCCCTGTGATTGCACCAATGTACATAATTATGATTCAATAAAATTATTAAAAAAAATAAAGTAAAGCTTCTCAAATTTAAGTAAGCTATAGGAGTTCATGGTGTGCTGCATCAGAATCCAGCAGAATGAGGAGAGGAGTAAAATGATCAAAATATAAAGTCAGCACACTGTGGTGGTCACGCAGTAGGCCCAGTGACCACTTCACACTTCCACTCAGAGCACTTTTCCTTCCCGGCGGAGCGGCAGCATTGCACAGCAATGATCACCTCTCATCCTTCATGAACATCTTAGCCCTTCCTGCCTCACCTCCTGCACCTTGCTCCTTGGAATTCTGCTTTACTACTGAACCTCATCCCTCTGATCTGTCGATGTTGGAGCACCTGGACCCTAAGTGCTTGGGCCTTTTCTCTCTTCAGACTTTTTCCTAGGTAGTTTATATTTGTAATGTTGCATGCCAACACTGGTGACTCTCAGATTCTTCTTGGACCAGAGTCTTCTTCCCAAACTCAGGTTCCTACAGCCTTAACATCTCCCTGTGGACCCTCGTCTGCTCACACTTACATGTTGAAAACAAGCTCCTGCTGCTTTGCCTCAAGCCCGCCCTTCCTGCCCGCTTAAGTTTCTGTTAACATTATAGAAATCATGTCCCCCTGTACGCTCAGGGCCACCCTCAGAGTCCCCTCAACCCCATTTTCTACCATGTTCTGTTGCTAATTTACATTGGGTGAACTCAAAATATATGCAGAATATGAAGAATATTCTCTATCCCTTGTGGTAACCACCCTGATCTAAATTGCCATCCTCTCTCAGATAATCTGATGGGAGATCACCAGGATAAGAAATACCAGTGGAGCAGTGGCCTGCCAGCATTCCCGCAGCCCCAGCGCAGCACCAGCTGCTGAGACGCTAC
This sequence comes from Arctocebus calabarensis, assembly GCA_963573935.1. NCBI lineage: Eukaryota > Metazoa > Chordata > Mammalia > Primates > Lorisidae > Arctocebus > Arctocebus calabarensis. The sequence goes on from CAUYON010065267.1 coordinate 993, forward strand.
ACGGATGGATGGTGGGAAGAAGCCTGACCTGAGATCACCTCCTTGCAAATGCAGATGCCAGTACCTAAATAAATAAATGCATAACTTTCCAATTTACTCAGTAAAATCAAAGCCCACTGATGACGGAGGAAGGTATGTATGTGTGGGGACAGAAATCTCTGTACCTTTCTCTCAATTTCACTGTGAAACTAAAACTGGTTTAAAATGTAATCTGTCCAAGAATAAATAAAACTCCAAATCCTGGCCAAGGTCTGGAATGCTGCGTACTCTCTCAGCCTCTCACTCTCGCTTTGTCTGGGACCCAAGGGCGCTGCCCACCTGCTCTCCACAGACACCTGCAGTGAGGTCCCTCAGCTCCACTGGACCCAGGCCTGCTGCCCACCTGCTTTCCATAAATACGTTCAATTATGTTAGGTGAAGAGGTTTAACAAGAAGGCTCCTTAATATTTCATCTTGTTCAGGAATTAAGTCTCCCATTTTTTTAATTGAAGGATATTTTCACTGGGAATAAAGTTCTGGTTTGACAATATACCACGTGAATGCCCTTTCCCAGACATTCACTTTATTTTTCTCACACACATTTTAAAGGGGTCCTCCCATTCTCTTCTGACTTGGGTAGTATATGAAGACAAGTCTGCTGTAATTCCTTTCTCTATATATAATGTGTCTTTTTTGTTTCTCCAATGGACTTCAAAATTTTCTTTTTTGTCTTTTATTTGTAGCATTGCAATTTTTATATTTTGACGTTTTTATCTTTTCAAGTATTTCTTCTGCTTTTCTTTCTTTTCTCCTTTTGAAATTCCCATTATGCCTTTAACAGACTGAGAGCGTTTGAGGTTGTTTCTTTTCTCTTGGGATTATGTTATATGTTTGGTGTTTCTTCATCCCATTTTTAATGTTTCACACTTCAGTTATGACAAGTTCTCTTCATTCATTTTCAACTTCTCTGATTATTTTGGTTGCTGGTTGGATTGATTGATAAACTCTACCAAACATTTATTTCATCTCTGTCACTGTGCTCTAGATTCCCAGTGTTTCCATTAGATTCTTTTTCATAGTGTCTATTTCTCTGGTGAAGTTACCAATGTAATTTTGGATAGTGCCTGCCTCCCTAATGACCTTGAACATGATTAATTTTAGTTACTTTAAATTCTGTGTTTGATACTTCAACATCTATGTCAATTTTTTTGTGTATATATTTTAATACGTGTACTTGTGTCTGTGCAACTGTGTGTTTATTCTGTTTTTACTCTATCGTAACTTTGTTTTCATCAAAAACACGTCTTGCACAGAACAATAAAGATTGAAGTGAGTACAGTTATTGCCTAGAAACAAGCTCATTGGTTCTTTTGTCATATAATTAGTGTTGGAAGTTGAATGTCAATCTATCAGGAATTGAGGTAGATTTGGGATATTTTTTCTTTTTCTTTTTTAATTTTTTGAGGTAGAGTCTCACTATGTTTTCCTCAGTAGAGTGCTGTGGCATCACAGCTCACAGCAACCTCCAACTCGTGGGCTTAAGCCATTCTCTTGTCTCAGCCTCCCATGTAGCTGGGATCACAGGTGCCCACCACAACGCCTGGCTATTTTTTGTTCCAGTTGTCATTGTTGCTTTAGCTGGCCTGCCAGCCTCAGTGTATGTGGCTGGTACCATAATCACTGTGCTATAGGCACTGAGCCAGTTTGGGGTATTTTTTCTTGCTACTGTTGCCGACAGTACTCAAAATGCTTCGGATATGTTTAGCATTCCTTTTCACAGGGTTATGGCCCAAAGATGTTTGCCCACAGTGGCTCAAGCCTTAGCTCTGTTTCCCTTGTGTTTAGTTTCTCAGAGCTTGTTGTGACTCTGCCTGTTTTCCAACACTCAGGGGCTGTTACAAGTTATTTGATGTTAATTAGCCTGTTGTTGGAGGATGGAGTGTGTTCTTTTATTCTTATCGAGCCTCAGATTTCGGCAGAAACATAATCCCAGAGTCCTTAGAAAGTTTCTAAGTGATCTTGCTGTACATTCACCTACAGGGTCGGGCCCCGTGTCAATTCCTGCTCCTCCTCTAAGACTAGAAAGCACTTTTCTTTTTTCTCCAATTGAAATAAGCTTTTACTGGGGCCCAAATGTTTGCAGAACTTTCTCCAGATCTTTGAACATTTTTGTTTGTTTGTTTTGAGACAAGATTTCCTTCTGTTGCCCCAGCTAAAGCGCACTGGTGTCATCATAGCTCACTGCAACCTCCTGGCCTCAAGGGATCCTCCCACCCACCTTCCCAGGGTGCTGGTGTTGCAGGTGTGACCCAACATGCCCAGCCTTTAAAATTGTGTTCTGTAGGACAGATGAGAGATTAGTAGCCACCCTTGCGTTTCTGACTTTTTATCCACAGTAACTTCTATTTCCCTCTCCATCAGGAATAGTTTCTCAGGACTCATATAATCTTGACTTTGAGAAAAATACCTGACAAGCTCTGTGGAGAAGAATTTGAATTGCCCTTTTGTCTTCTGGCCCCAGAGGCCCTGGAGTCTCTTGTTGGCTCATACCAGGCTTTTACCAACTTAATACATTTTTATTGAATTCTTCTTTCTGGTTTCTAGAGGGCCATGCCCAGGTGAGCAAGTGCTTCTGCACTGTCTCTGCTAGATGTTGTCTGTCTTACCTTAGATTCTTTCGTTTCATTCAAGAAAACTTCTCAGTATACATATAATGCAGAATTGGTGTTAGGATGGTCACAATAAATTTTTAGTTTTCTATGTCCCAAATAGAAGCCAGAGCTTCTTAGTTTTAGAAATAGGTTTGATGATCTATTTTTGTTTGAATTAGTATGTATAGAACATTTATATTACTATAAATATTACATGATTTGTTCAAAATCTACTACTTTGTGAGCTATTGTCGAAGTCCTGCCCCAAGATCAGTGTCTACTGAGACCTGTAGAAACTGGCAGTGATCGACTGAAGAAAGAAATATAAAGTTAGGAGCAATGGTAAAGAAAGACAAAAGACATAGAGTACAATTAAAAACAGGAGCTCAGGGGTCCTTTACCCATCATGGGATTCCAGCAATGGCCCAGAGTGTTTGCTCCACTCTGATTTTATTGAAGTGTATTTGCCCAGAGGGTAAGATGAGGTAGGGAACAAAGATGTCAGCAATTTCTTGGATTGATCCTATCAGCTCCTTCAATAATCTGAAATCTGAGCCTTGTGTTGGGACAGCCTCCTGACTGAGGTCACACACACAGATTTCTAGGGAGGTGTTAAGTTCTGCTAGTTCTCTGTGGAGTAAAATGTCATCAGCATTAATCTCCTCTGAGGGATGGGTGGGAGGGAGGCATTTTCTTCCCATCACCACCACCCAGGCTTTTCCTCTGAGATAAGGGATGTAAGCTCTTCTGCCCATATCTCAGAGCTCCAGCTGCTCCCTTGGTCTCTGCCCCAGGCAAATGCAAATCTCTGCCCCTGTTTAATGGGCAGGGACACCCCAGAAGATGTATGTTGTCTTAGGATTTGTCGTGGCCTCTTCTATGGCTATTACTCTCCTTAGAGTGCTCACAGACCCAGCAGAGTGTTTGTAAGCTGTATCCCCAACAGGTTAGAATTTCAGAAAAGGCAAGAACCTTGCTAGCAATGGCTAGCTTAAACGTAAAGTAGCCAACATTTTTTGGTTCTAACTTACTCAGCTTGCTTTTTAGTTTTCCTCTATTTCTGGGGCTTTTTCGGTCACCATCCTTCCATCAAATTATTTTTTTTTGTTTCCTCCATTGTATATTTTTATTTTCTCTTCTTATTTTATTCTTTTTGAGATAAAATTCATGTCATATAAAGTTAATTATTTTTTTGCAGTAGACAATTCAGCAGCATTTAGTACATTCAAAAGGTTGTGCAATCACTACTTTTATCAGTTTGGGAAATAATTTTAGGGTTTCCAAAGAAAGGAAAACCCTGTACCCCTCCATCACCTGATTGCTATTCTGCAGAGCTGCCCTAAACATCAATCTGTGTTCTGTTTCTATGGAGCTACTTGTTTGGAACATCTCAATAATCAAAGTCACACAGTATGTAGCTTGCTGTGCTTGCCTCCCTCACTCAGCATGCTGCCCCCCGGAGGACATTTGTGGCAGGACATGTCTGGGCACTTTGTTACTTTTTTATAGCTGAATGATATTCCATTTTACCTGTATGCCACAACTTGCTTGTCAATTTGTTTATTAATGAAAATTTCAACTATTTTCACCTTTTGGCTATTATAAGCAGCGATTCTATAAATATTCACGTATAAGAATTTGTTTGAGTACCGATGTCTCAATTCTATTGGGCATAAACTTTGACTAAGTGTTGACTTCCTCTTCTCACTATTTGACCTTAGGAGAAAATCATCTGCTCATCCCCTGTGTTCAACTGGAGTTGGTAATACTTATTTTTTAGGCTGGGATGCAGTTTTAATGATGGCATGTGTGTGGAAATAATTATTGCGCTTGTTAGCTCTTCCTCAAACTGGGTATGCATTCTTTCTTTTTCATGAAAAATTGAGGACAGGGTCGACATGTTTATTTTAAGTTGAATGAGGGTTTACAATTGTAAACAGTATGTGTATGCTACCCTTGTGTAGGGTGGCTATATTTTAATAAATAAAAATTTCTCTCTTTATGGATCAGATACTTCCATATCTCACTACCACATTCACTCTTGTTCCAGATCAGAGACGTGGTCACAGTTGCTGGGTGAAAGCAAGGAGTCCCAGAGGCGGACAGAGTAGGGAGCAGAAGATATTGGCTGTGTGCATTTGTGAGCACCTGTTATGTACTCAGAGCTTTTCTAATAACTTTATATGAAATCTTGTCAGAGGCCCCATCAGGAACCAAGAGTTAGTGACATGCTGAAGCTCTCCAAGCTGGTGAGTGGTGGAGCCAGACAACGCTGCCTGTTACCTTATGTACAGATCCCCCCGTGAGAGCCCCCTGTATTTGCATACAGATCTGCAGGTCTCTAATCCATTTATGCATTCCCCACAAGGGTCCCAAGGCTTGGGGATTCAAATACAAATATAATATGACCTCCTCGCTCAGCTAGGTCACAATCAATTTGGAGCAGAGTACAATTTTCTCATGTGTAGAATGGGAAAAAATACCCTACCAAGTTTCCAAGGCTGTTTTTGGAGTTGAATTTACATATATGAACATCTTTGCGGACTGCAAATTATTCAGACAGCAGGAGGAAGTACTGCTGTGGATGAGATCCTTCAGCCAGACGTGGAGATCTGTGCACTTGTTGTAGGGGAAAAATGTCTTTGCCAGACTCAAAGGAGTTCAGAGCTTTTAAAATAGAAGAGGAGGAAGCGGCTGTCAGTCAGCCCTCCTCAGTACAGGAAGACCCTGCCTAGGATGCTGGCACTGCACAGACAGGTCAGCTTGGCCAGTGTGAGTTTTAATGGCTTTGCTAATTAGGAGGCAAGCCAATATTAGAGGCAGCTCCACTTTTCCCTTGGTATTTTACACCTTTCTTTCTTGCATTTTAATTATGCCCTGTTGCTGCCAGACACCTCCTGCAAAGAACCAGCTGGGATTACTCCCCTCAGGAGCAGCAGAGAGGGTGAAGACCCTGCTGAGGGCAAAGCCGAGTAAGTCGGAGGCCGAGGAGTAAATCACAAAAGTGGAACATGTGGGGACACAGGAGAGTTGAGAGAATTGATGCTGTTTAAAAGCACATGCCTCCTTCTTAGATAACATCCGCTGGGCATCCCTGTGCAGAACGGCACCATAATCACGGCTATTCTCTCATTTAATTCTCACAGTATCCTTATGAAACAAATGTCATAAAAGTCTCTTGTTTTCTAATGAGAAAACATGAAGGAGAAGTAGTTTGATTAACTTGTCTAATATTTATACAGGAGAGGTAGAAAATAAGAAAATAAAGAATGTCTTGTAGAGAACTACTTAGTGACACTTCACACAGGAGCCAGACAAGTTGTGTTTCCATCTTCAACGAGGACACAAGGCTGAAGGCCCCACGTGGCTCCTGTGATCATTCTATGTATTGGTTTGTTAGGCTGCATAACAAAATACCAAAGGGCCATAGGTTCCGTTTTAAACACCAGAAATTCATGCACCACAGTTATGGAGGCTGGAAATCTAAGATATAGGGTTTTATTGGCAGGTCTCTTTCCCTGGCTTGTAGGCAGGTGTCATCTTGCTGTGAGCCCGCATGACCTCTTCTCCGTGTAGTGTGGGGGGAAAGAGAGCAGAATTTCTGATGTCTCTTACACATTCGTAAGGGCAATAATCCCATCGTAAGGACCAATCCTTCTGACCTTATCTGATCCTAATTACCTCCCAAAGGTCCCATCTTCCAGGACCGTCTCACTGGGCATTAGGACTTATTTTGGTGGGGACACAAATATTTAGTACTTAATATTCTACTTCTAGAGCCTTCCCCCCAATTTATGTCCTTTTCACATTCAAAATTATATTCAAAGTACTGTACTTTGTTTGAATGAAAAAGTACTTTACATTTTACTGCTTATACTGAAAATAGTTAAGACTTCTGAGGCTGTGGGGTATATAAATAATTTGGTTCATGTGATTATACTTGCAGAATTTGAAAAGTCTGAGGTCTGTACTAAAACATCCCTGGGAAAGCCAAGAAAGCCCAGGGTACAGTTCCTGTTTGCATCTGAGGCCTTGAGAACTCGGAGACTGGTGGTGGACGCTCACTTTCAAGTCTGAGTCTGAAGGCGGAGGCCGATGTCCCACCCGGAGGTAGACAGGAGAAGAGAAAGAACTCTTCCTTGGCCTTACTACTTGGTTGAGATATTCAAGGGGTTGTATGTGGGAGGAAGGATAATTTGCTCTACTCTGCCTGCTGATTGAAATGTTCATCTCATCCAGAATCACTCTCGCAAACATACTCAGAAAGAGTATTTAACCCAGTTTTTAGTATCCCACGGCCCAATCAAGTGGACACAAAATAAGTCACCACGCTCCACTATTGGCAAACTCCCAGGGGCTAGAGTTTGGATATTTGACCCTCCACACTTTGTGTTGGAATTTGATTCCCAGTGCTGGGTGTGGGGACTAATGGGAGGTGTTGGAGTCAAGGGGATGGCTCCCTCATGAACGGCTCAGGGCTGTCCTCCAAGTAACTCTACGCGTGATTCTCACTCTGTTAGTGCTTGTGAGAACTGGTTGTTAGAAGAGCCTGGCAGCTCCTCCTCTCCCTGTCACCTCCTCTCCCCTGCCCTGTGACCCCTGCACAGGCCGCTCCCCTCCCCCTGCCCTGTGTCCCTCACACAGGCTGCTCCCCTCCCCCTGCCTCCAGGACTGGAGCAGCCTGAGTTCCCCAGAAGCAGAAGCTGACATACCTTCTTGTACACGTAACTGTGAGCCAAATAAACTGCTTTTCACATTACTCAGCTTTAGGTTCTTCCTTACAGCAGCACTGAACAAGACAAGCCACCAGGTCCTTGTTACCCTGCTAACTTTCCGTTAGTAAATCATGGCTGACTCGGGCTGGGATGAAAGTTCAGTGCATTTGGGCAAATCCACTGCGTTCTCCGCTCTCAACCATTTCTTTCTGCTATTAGAGTCTTCATTTTGCTCAAGTCTGCAGTAGAAAGGTGGCCATTTATTGCAATTTGATTCTTCTCTGATGGGATTTGATTTGGTGTGATGGTGGGACCTGTACTGACCTGCGTACCTGTAGGGGACTGCGGCTGGAGGCCTATGGAAGTGTGTGAAAATAGTTCATTCTCAGGTTAATAGCTGGACCGAACAGCAACAACAACAAAATATATTTACAGTTCATTCCTGATTTGGGAACGCTAATAAAATTATATTTTCACAAACAAACTTCATTCTTTAGAGAAGTTTTAGGTTCCCAGTAGAGTGGAAATTCACAAAGCTCCCCCCACAAACACGCAGCCACCCCGGTCATCACATCCCACACGGGAGTGGTGTGTTTGTTACAGTTGGTGAACCCCCTGCGGACACATCGGTGCTTCCCAAATTCCAGAGTCTATTAGGATCCACTCCTCGTTGTGCACATTCTACGGGTTTTACCAAATGTACAGTCACATGCGTCCACCATCGTGGGATCATACGAAATAATTTCACGGTCATGAAAACCCTCTGTCGTTCCGCTATTCACATTGCCTTCCTTCCAACCCCTTCTCAGTCACTGATGTTTTTATTATCTCTTTGGTTTTGCTATCCTGAGAATGTCACACAGTTGAAATCATACAGCATGTAGATTTTTTCAGATTGGCTTTCTTCATGAGTCATACACATTGAAGTTTCCCTGTGTCTTTTCATGGCCTGATAACTTGTTCCCTTTTAGCACTAAATAAAGTTTTATTGTCTAAATGTACCATAGTTTATCCCTTTCCCTATTTAAAGACATCTTTGTTGCTTAGAAGTTTTGGAAGTTCTGAATACAGCTGCTGTGAATGTCTCTGTAGGGGTTGGGCTGTGAACGTGCTTTTCAACTCACCGGCACAGATACAGCGGGGGGATGACTGCTGGGTTGTATGGTGGGGGCATGTTTAGTTTGTGAGAAACTGCTGCCAAACCATCTTCCAAAGTGGTTCCACCACTGGGCATTTCTACCAGAAATAAATGAGAGTTTCTATTGTTCCACATTCTCGCCAGCATTTGCTGTTGCCAGTGTTTCTGAATTCCAGCCATTCTGATAGCTGTATAGCATCTCGGATTACTATTTACTGAACTAACTCACTGTGCATCAATTCTTTCCAAATTTCCCTTTATGTAAATTAAGTTTAAATCCTTAGTATTACCACTCTAACTCTTAGCCTATGTCCATAAGTGTGAGTAGGACACATGAAGATATAGAGAGAGATACATCGCATGCCATATATACAGCTAAACACTTCCTAAATGCTACATGGGTGCCATGGGATGTTAATTATAATAATCCATTCTGTTTTACAAATCATCTTCAAGTTTATGAGCTCCTCTCAACATCTGACATAAATGTATTAACATTAATTAATGTTAACATTAGCCTTACTACTACACGTTATCCCAACAATTGCTGTCCATAGGGTAATTATAACAGATATCTTGGAACATGTTCACCATGAGTGAGAAAGAAATTTTGTGTGTCTGTAGAAACAGGTTGTTAACACATACAGAATATTTTGTAAAATTTTGGCTCGGCGCCTGTAGCTCAACAGGCTAAGGCGCCAGCCACGTACACCAGAGCTGGCGGGTTCAAATCCAGCCCAGGCCCACCAACCAATAATGGCAGCTGCAACTAAAAAATGGCCAGGTATTGCTGTGGCAGGTGCCTTTAGTCCCAGCTACTTGGGAGGCGGAGGCAAGAGACTCTCTCGAGCCCAGGAATTGGAGGTTGCTGTGAGCTGTGATGCCACAGCACTCTATCCAGGGTGACAGCTTGAGGCTCTGTCTCAAAAAATAACAACAACAACAACAACAACAAATTTTATAATGCAGTTACCCAGCAAATGCAAGCAGTGTAACCTGGCTCTTTGCACCTTCAATGATTCCCCAACAGTAACAGCAAAAATAATTTATAATGAATATTTGTAGATACAGATAAATCTAGCTACAAGTTTCCATTTTCCCTGTGTATGGTGACCCTTACATTATGCATATGTAATGTGCTACCCTATACTAGGGATATCACCATTTTATTCACTGTTTTATAGAGGATTGATCTGGAGATAATGTGACTTATAGGAATTCACATGATTTTAGATTTTCCAATAGCAGAACACATCTTAGCCTTTTCTGGTTTAGATAAATATGTGCTGTTCACCTGAGCCCGAGTTCCCTTGAAAATAGAACTGAAGTAAAAGCAAGGCACTAATACTTTTAAAGCTGCACTTCTGTAAAAGAGACAGGGAGGTGAACAAAGGGCGATATGCTGAGAAAGTGGGAATGAAATATGAGGAAGATATTATAAAACAGGCTCTGTGATCACAGAGCTCAAGTGATCATTTCTTTCCTGAGAAGTTGTTCGGAGAGGCCGTGCAAAGTCTGTGCATGGGCTCAGCGCGCTCCTACCCGCAGACCAGCACCAGGCTGAGGAGCGGCATCCAGGTGAGGGCTCAGACGCCCAGTCACTGCTGCAGACCGGCGTTTGGCGGTGGGACCTGCCAGCTCACTCTTGGTGAGGGGAGTCTTGTTATTAGCATCCCTGCCAGCATGGCCACTCTGTCCCATTGGACAGCCCCAGAGTGACTTAGCAGAGCGGCTGGCCAATATTCCTTCTGCCTGACCTCTCGTCCGATCACACACCAGCAGCAGATGTGTTTAAGAATTCATCCTATGTGGCCCCAAATATCTCAGATCTCTGCTGCCTCCTTGCTGCATCCAGACCTTCTTCATTTATGCTCTTGTATGTAATCTCTCAGTTTTGTTCTTCCGATAGTATAACCAAACAGCTGGGCCACTCGCACCTCCCCAGGAATAAGTGTCTGTCCCCACTCTTGGCCACCACTTACTCCATAGTCACTGAAGGACCCCGCATTTTGCTCACTGCCTACAGATCTGGAAGAGCTCTCAGCACCACTGTCTCTGGAGACCATCCCTGAGTAGACTGTAATGTGGTGGGATTCCATTTTTAGCTAGTGTCAATAACAAATACAAATTATTTGTTAATGGATAGGGCGGGTTCTTTTCTCATCTATTGGATGGTCATGTGGAGACTCTGATGAGGACAGAGATGTGAGTGGAGAAACATCTGTGAAAGCCGTGTGGAAATATGACATTTTGAATCCTTTTCTGAGGATTTTCTGAGGCCATATGGCTTCTCTATCCTTAAAGAATATTCCTACTATAAAACAGATTGCTCTTCCTGCTATTCTTATGACCCAGGCTTGACAACTGACAGTTCTTGAAGGACAGAAAATAATTTATAATGAATATTTGTAGATACAGATACATCTAGCTACAAGTTTCCATTTTCTGTATGTAGGGCGAACCAGGCTTGACAACTGACAGTTCTTGAAGGACAGGGTCCAGTCACATTGGAGGTATATTTTCCCAGATTTCAATTTGTAGTAGGCGTGGTTGATTCTATTCAAAGAGAATATAGTCATTTCTAGGAGAAAGCCTGGACCTCCCCTAAAAACATTTCAGTCTATGTGGGAATTGCCTATTAAGTCATGTCAGGGACTCTGTAGTGTACATATTCACCATGGAGACTCCCGGCCTCGTGACAGACCTTGGTCACACTGCACAAGGGTCAGAGAAGCTCATATGGGGTTCAAGACCTGCAGTGCAACAATTTCTTCTTGTCCTGGGCCCAAAATTCAACTGTCAAACCATTAACTTACTTGGTAAAAGTATTTCTAAATCTCATACATGTTGCCTCCATGACCATGAATAACTATGTCGTTTTTGAACTGTTAAAAAATTTGACCTGTAACATATTATCTTTTGCTTAGGATAGAGTGTGCTGGAATACCGCAGAAAATGTCATCAGTATGATAAGATTCATAAGTACAAGTTATCTCCCATCCTATGACTCCATAATAAAGGGGTTAAGGTATTTGACAATTTTTGATGGATGGGGTCAGTTGGCCTGTTACCTTAAATCCCGTGGACCAGCTTTACATTCTGCTTATAGTTTCTGATGGCTGCACTATTTTTGCCTTGTAACAGAGAACAAGAAATGTAACAAAATCTTGTGGCAAGAATTTAAGGAGCATTGCTGCCTTCACCCATCTAAAGGCAAACTCTTCACCCTCCAGCAAAGGGAGATTGAGATCATTAGCTATGTGTTATATAGTAAGTAGGAGAGGTGGTGTTGATTTATAGCAAAGTGATACCACATTCAGTCACGAGACGTTAATTGATGATACTATTTCCTTGTAATTTCTGAATAATCTATAATTACTTTTCATAAACCACGTGATTTTTTTTTTGTAGGCACTAAATGAATGAATTAAATGAGAAAATTGAATCACCTTTTTTATTTTTCAAGTTTTTGGTGAGGGTGGTAATAATTTCTCCTGTGATGCATTTTGGCTTCTGATTTACTATCTCATATCAAAGACTACAGTTGCAGGGCCTTCCATTCTCCCTATCCTGCAATAATGGTCCTTACCCTTCAGGTGAGGAAATGGATGAGGATTCTACCACACACTAAGTACGTCTATCCCAGTATATATCTTCACAACCCAGAAATGACACCCAGTGATACATACAGAAGAAGGAGCCTCACTGTAAATCAATTGGATATCAACACTCTCCCAGGAGCTCATTTAGCAGTGGTAGAAATTTCACATCCTGCCATAGTCAACATCTATCTCACAAAGCTTCTGTGAATTTCTGGGTTCCATTGTCTTCAACAGCTGCTCTAGAATCCTAATAAAATTTCACATATTTCACCCACTGAATCTGAAGTAGCCACAGGAACTGGAGATCTCAACGGTAGCCTTAGGAGCAAAAACGACTGGAGATGTCCATTCTGTCATGGCCAGGAGGTTTCTGTGTAGACTTCAAGGCCAAGGTCCTGAGAGATCAGTAAGACCAAGAGTGTCTGAAGCAGGACATTAGGTGGTGTCTTACGATGTTCTTCTGCTATAAGATAACTGCTCCTAGGCTGTCTTTCTCTTTATGACTAAATTTCTCTCCCTCTCCACCCACTTAACAGAAAAAATATTCAAAATTTATACAAACACAGTCTGTTTCCTGCTCTCTTTCTACTATACACTCTTAAATCCACGTCATTCACTCTTCTACCAAAACAACCTGATTGCCTTCACCCCACTAAATGCAATGGTAATTGTCAATTCTAATCTAAATTGAGTTGCTAACATCACTCGAAATAGTTGACAACTCTTCTTATTAAAATTCATCTATCACTTGGTTTCCAAAACACTACACTTTCCCTGTTCTCTCTTAGCCATACTTATAAATTCTTCATCTCTTTTACTAACTTATTTTAGTTACAGTAAACTTTAAATTTTGGAGAGCACTAAGGCATTATATGCAAAATATCTACTCTGCTCTATGGAGTTTCATTTCAGTGATTATTTCTTGGGATCATAGTTTTGAGAAATAATATATTCTGATCATACAAATTTTTGTCTCTAGTCTTAGAATGACCACTGAACTATCTATGTCTTCAAATTGACACTTGCATATGTAATAGACACTTACAAATCAGTATGTACAAAAATAAGTTCCAGATCCTTTGTTCTTCCAAATATATTATTTACTGATTGAATAAATAACAAAACATTTTCTCATTTTCCCATGGTCAATCAAATTAAGACATTGTCCAAATTATTAACGTCTCTTTGTCTTACAGACCCTCCCTTATATTTGGCTAAGTTCTTCTAATCATTTTGTTACCTCCCTATCAAGTTGTCCATGAATTTCTCTCTTGAACACAGATCCATAATTATGATGGAATGCAATTTTTTAAATTATTGCCTTGTTGTTTTGAAATTTGTTTATAAACTCTTTAGTCTTAAAACCTAAAGTAGTGTATTTTTAAGTTATAGTTTTATTATTAGTATTATCAAAAAAATCTTATTTTTTTATTAATACTTGATGTTATTTCTAATGCCCCTTCATTCATTATGTTCTTATCTCTGTTGCTATTGCCTCTTTTCCTTTAAGGTTGGCCAGTTGATCTTTTTCCAATGTTATAAGTTTAATGTGTAATTTATTTTACATTTTTATTGTTTCCTGGTGCATATATCAGATACATGTTTTATACATGTAACAGGTAAGTATGACTTATTTGTGGCTGCTTATATATTTCACATAAGTTTTTCTGTATAAATACAATTGTACCATCTGTAGAATAGTACATTGTGTATAGGGAATCTAGTATTCTTAGATTTATACAATGTTTCTAGTGTCTATTATAAACAATGTTACGATAAATTTTCAGGTTTTTTTTTTTTTCTTTTTTAGTTTTACTTAAGTTTTTATTTACTTCCAAATCAAATTTGGATCACTCTGGAATTTTACAACTGAGATTATTGAGTCAAAAAGTACTAATCTACTCAATACTAATATGAAATCAATGAATAAATGACAAAAAATGTATGACTGTTTTTAAATCTTTGCTAGCAGCCTTAATTAGTTTTGAATTAGTTTTGCATATCAATTTATATTGCTATATCTAATAAAAAATAGCATTGAAACACAATTATTACTTTCTCTAATATTCAAGAATACACTTTTGGGAAAATGGGTCAATCTGATGGCCTATTGCCTGAATGTCTTAACACTATAACTTTTGACACATTTTGAAAATCTTCTGGTCTGCTGTCTTCCTCATATTAGGGGAAAACATAGGAATGGCTATCTAAATATCTTTTTCTCATTTGATCTTCTTTGTTTGAAAGATTTAATGTTACTTGTGTATTCATAGGAAAGAAAACCATAAAGTCATATGTTTTAAATTGGAATGATGTCCTCTATAATAGAATGATGTTCCCCAAATATTCTGGTCTCAGGGTTTCTTTACTGAATACCCACAAGAGTTTATGTTTATATAAGTTATATCTACCAATAATTAGCATGTTATAAAATTAAAATTATGAAATAAAAAAATGATTATCAGTTTATTTATAAAAGAAACATACTAAAAACATTACTGGTTAACATGAATAGCATGTTTTATGTATTTTTGTTTTTCAAATGTGTTTTATATATTTACATCATTCAAAACAGAAATTAATTAAAAAGAAACAGTGACATTACTTTGGACGTTTTCCAAAAATAATTATAAAGCCTGGATTAATACTAAGGAACTAGATTTTCATATTTACCTCTGCATTTAATCTGTTATAATTTATTAATAATTTAAATATATGAAAACATATAATGTTACACAGATAATATAGATAAGTAATCAAGAACAAAAAATGTACTTTAATAACTTTTTTAAATAATGATGGATATTTTCCTTTGGTACTAGGCCAAACATGACTAGTGTTAAGCTTCTTAAAATTCCCTGTGAGATAGAACACAAAATTTATATAAAACAATCTTCACTGGGTCATACAAACATGCATTGGTGTATCTTGCCCTGTGAGTGAATCTTTTGACCTTGCATAATTTTGCAACTTCATGCATGAATCATTTAAAAATATTAGCTCAGTGATTTATGGAGACCTTCCTACTACTGGCAATTTTAATTATGGAACATTAACAATTATGATTATGGTATTATGATATTATGGGTTAATATCACCAATGTATTTTGTAAGAGAATCTTTAACTTTTGAGAAACTGCCAAAGTTATTATGAGATACAATTTATCCAAAATTCTAGTTTTTGTTTGTAAGCTCAAATATTACCATTCACAATACACAATGTCAATTGTTTCATTTGAAGGGACACATTCACTCAGTCTATTACTCAGAAAACATTTGCCACATCCCTACCTGGACACAGTTTCCCTTTTAGTCATTTTCTTTTCAAGTAAAATGATATCTCACGAAGAAAAGCAGCTAGTTAAGCCTGCACCTCACACAGGCAAGTGTTTTGTTTTTGAGGCAACCACTGTTCTCAGGAGCCCGTCTGCATTCTAAACACTCCCCTTTTCTCATGCAGAATATTATGAAAATATGATCTTGATCTTAAATTTAACAAATGTAATATTGATTCAACAAGAATATTTTATTTATTTTTATTTTTTAATTGATTATTATAATTTTTTTATTAAGTCATATATACATAGGTCATGAATACATTTATGTCTTTGCGGGATTCATTGTGTTGATTATTTGTACAAATTGGAGTGCTTACATCATACAAATTAACATAGCTTTCACCTCACTTACTTAATCACAGTGTTAAGACATTTGTGTTCAATACTTGATAGATTTGACTTATACCCTTGCAATGTGCTCCATAGGTGTGGTCCCACCATTAACCCTCCCTCTATCAAACCGACCCCTTTCCTTTCCCATCCTCCTCCCCTGCCCTCCTTCATCCTGGGCTATCATTGTGTTTCATCTCTCACATGAAAGTGTGAGTGAATATAAATTGGTTTTATAGTAGTACTGAGTACATTGGATCTATTTTTTCAATTCCTGAGATACTTTACTAAGAAGAATATTTTCCAGCTCCATCCATGTAAACATAAAAGAGGTAAGGTCTCCTTCTTTTTGTAAGGTTGCGTAGTATTCCATGGTATACATACACCATAATTTATCGATCTGTTCATCGGTCGATGAGCACTTGGGCTTCTTCTAAGACTTGGCAATTATGAATTGAGCTGCAATGAAAAAGAAAAAAACAAGAATATTTTAAAGTGAAAATTTTTTTTTCCTTTTACTTCAAGTTTGTACAATGAAGAGATAAATATGTATTTGTATAGAGGCTTCCACTGCCCTGATTTAGCCTAAGATATCAACTGTTTTAGCCACCCTTTTTGTGCCATTAATGCAAGTGTCCACTCATTGGAAAAGGAAATTAATCTTATAACATTTTTATTAAAATATCATAGATGCGTGAACCTCCAGAAGCTTTGTGGGTACACCTGTCTTCACAGGCACACCATGGAAATTATTGTCTTAGAATGGGATGAAGATATTGCTCAACCTCCCTGTTTTGAAATGTGTGAATGCTGGACCACCTTTATGTAAGCCATTATTCACTGAATATTCCATTACATGTAGCTACATTCTATCAATAACTGTTATAGAATTTTGTATAAGAAATAGAGCTTCATTGTCATGAAAATCTGAAATGTAGGAAGATCTATGCATTGTCATCTGGAAAACCTGTTACGTGTATTAAGAAGACAAATGATTTTGTCTAATTATTGTTATATTTATTTCTATGCCCAGACAACAAGGCTAGATTCCTTAGAATGGTGGTTTGTACTAGTTTTACTTGATACATTCAGCAAAGTATGACAATTGATAGAATGGTAAGCATCATTTGTCTTTTGTATTTAGGTGCTTTCCTGGTAAAAAGGGGAACTATTAATAAATATGCCTGAAAAAGAATTAGCCAGGATTACATGAAGCAAAATAGAATATACACTCACCATGGGCAAGATGAAATTAAACTCAGATTAAAAATTATTACTCTGCAGAACGATGGAGGAAAAAAATATCACAGCACTGAGGATTGTGCTATGGGCCTATACCCTGTATTCTAAAGTCGTGGTTTTATTATTTGGAGAATTGTATTATTGAAAAACAAGTAATTATTTTTGTACAGAAAGTTCAAACAATCATAAGGTATCACTGCAAAACTGTAATCATAGTCAAAGTTAAAAATGTGTCTCAAAGTATTTTTTTTATATAATTTTATTGAATCATAATTCTGTACATTGGTGCAATCATAGGCACGATTCATATACATTCAGAAATGTTTTGATCGTACTGTTACAGTTAGCCTTCATGGCATTTTCTTGGAAATGCTATTCCAGCTAAAGCCTTGG
>CAUYON010065268.1:0-22887 GCA_963573935.1 Arctocebus calabarensis
TTAATGGCTTGAATTCCCCACTGAAGAGGTATAGATTGGCTGACTGGATTAAAAAACACAAGCCATCCATTTGCTGTCTTCAGGAAACACATTTAGCTTCAAAAGAAAAATTAAAACTCCAAGTTAAGGGTGGGAAGACAAAATCTGTGCACAAAATCTCACCTGATGAAAAGTCAGTACTTGGCTGGGTGTGGTGGCTCACGTCTGTAGTCCCAGCGCTGTGGGAGGCCGAGGCGGGTGGATTTCCAGTGCTCACAGTTTGAGACCAGCATAATGACTGAGCCAGAGAAAAGACCCCGTCTCAACCACCAGGACAGAACACACCGCCAGGCGTAGTGGCGAGCGCCTGTAATCCCAGCTACTTGGGAGGCAAACCGGCCTGCGCATCGTTACAAGGAAGGACAATGGAAAAAATAAAATAAAATAAACCAAAAAAAAAACAAGGAAACTGAAAGCAAAGCCAGCTTGAAATAAAAAAAAAAAGAAAAAGACTGATTTTTTTTTAAGAAAATGGATGATTTTCAAACTTATTTTCCTTAATGCTTTTCACCAACACATAATCCCTTTATGTGTTTTTATTCATGTTTATTTTCTAATCTGAAATAGTCTTGTTCAGCAATTTACTCCTTGCCACCCAAATCCTATCCATTCATCACAGCCCAGTTCAAGTGTCATTTCCTCTATGAAGTTTTCATTCCCCCTCCACTCCCTGCAGTTTTTAATTTATTTCTAAACTGTCAAAGCACTTTTATTCTCTCAAACACAAATTCCCAGATGATGCAACAGTTTAAAATATATTTGGAGCTTCTTTTCTGTAATGTCCTTCTTTTCTATAAATGTAAGCCACAGAGCACTTGACACACAAAAGGTACAAATACCTTTAGAGTACCTAAATAAATATTTGAATTTCAAAAAATGGTTAATATCACATACTATGGATCTCCTTCCCCTGAACTCAGAGCATACACATGATAAATTAAATTTGTCCAAATAGATCTTGCCTTGACTAAAAAGAATAATCCAGAAAGTTAGATGACATCCTAGCTTTTAAACTCTTATGGTTAAAATATATTATTCTCATAGCCAAGGTCATTTTATACAATAAAATACAGCCAAGATATTGGAGAAAGTTCAACAAAATAAAACAAAAGAGATTGACAGCTTCCATTTCTTATCAAAATAAAGGCTGAGCCTGGTGACTTACACTGTGCTGAAAGGCCTTTTCCCAGCAGTCAGGATCCCTTGAGCTGAGGAGTTCAAGACCAGCCTGGGCAACATAGTCTTTACTATGCTGAGAGCTTGTCTTTACAAAAAAATTTTAAAAATAGCTAGGTGTGGTAGTAGTAGTCTGTAGTATCTGTAGTCTCAAGTAATTGGAAGACTGAGGCAGGAGTACTGCTTGAGCCAAGGGGTTTGAGATTGTAGTGAGCTATGATGATACCACACACACACACACACACACAAAACATTTAAAAACAAAAAAATAGAAAGAAAAGAAATTGGTTTATCTGCTTTCAAACTGCACAATTTTTTTACCTTTGGCAAAAAGTTAAAAGTTGTCTATTTCAAATTATTTACAGCAGTGCCACACATTTAGCCAATTCATTAGTGAAGATATTTTGTATTTTTACTGTGTGACATATAAACTTGTCACATCTATTATGGATAATCACTAAAAAAGCATACTTTAATTTTCACATGTTTCAGTTCTTATATTCTGTACTTTCTAACTGAGGCTTATATCAATCAGTCAGTTCTGTGTTTTAATAACAATGACAGAAATAATGTTAATAAATGATTCATTTCACTGGATCATAAATGTGCTAATTGTTTTGTCACATTCTGAACATTAGTCAGTGACTGTTCTTACTAAATGAATTTATCTCAAAGGCCCTGCCTGATAAGTATATATACAAAGTAGAAACTGGGGCCAGGCACAGTGGCTCATACCTGAAATCCTAGCACTCTGGGAGGCTGAGGCAAGAGGATCCCTTGAGCACAGGAGTTTGAGACCAGCTAGACCAAGAGCAAAACACCATCTCTACTAGCAACAGGAAAATCAGCTGGGCATTGTAGTAGGTACCTGTTGTCCCCATTCCTCAGGAGGCTGAGGTAGGAGGATCACTTGACCCAGAAGATTGAGGTTGCTGTGAACTAGGCTGATGTTACGGCACTCTACCCTGGGCAACAGAGTGAGATTCTGTCTCAAAAATAAATAAATAAATGAAAAGTAGGAACTAATATGGTATTAAACAAATTACAGTGTCTTAAATATATACTATACATCACAGGTATAGTATAATATATTTAAGACATATACTATATGTATGTATTATACTATACATCAGAGGTATAGTATAATATAATCTTTAAGGTAGTTAAAGATTTTACCAAATTACAAACCACCAGAGGGCAGCTTAATACAATAATAGTAGGATACTTAAAACAATATGGTAGGTATAGTATTTTTAAAATAATTCCAATAAGTTGGATACTTTAGACTTATAGGAAAAAGAGTGGCAAGAGACATATTTAATAACATTTTAAAATTTCAATCATAATACATGTTTCTGATTTTGGTATGTTTGCATTAAGTATTATATTCCATCCACATGTTTAATTGATCTTCCAAAGAAAATATAAATTTAGGGTGGTGCCTGTGGTTCAGCAAGTAGGGCGCTGGCCCCATATCCTGAGGATGGCTGGTTCAAACCCAGCCCCGGACACACTGCAACAAAAAATAGCCAGGCATTGTGGTGGGTGCCTGTGGTCCCAGCTAACTTGAGAGGCTGAGGCAAGAGAATTGCCTAACCCCAAGAGCTGGAGCTGTGATGCCACAGCACTCTACCATGGGCAATAAAGTGAGACTCTGTCTCCACAAAAAAAAAAAAAAGATATAAATTTATTTTTTTTTATTTATTTCAGAATATTAAGGGGGTATAAACATTTTGGTTACATAAATTGCTTTTGTACCATCTGAGGCAAAGTTGTAAGTATTCCCATCACCTGGACTCTACCCCCACCTTTTTTTTTGCAAAAAAACCCCAAGAGGTTAAAATTGGTCAGGAAGTCAAACAACCTTTTCTATTTAAAAATTTTTTAAGTGTGATCTTGGATTCTCCTTATGCTAGTGTCCAGTGATACTTATGTTAGAAGGAATTAGTAACACAAACTTGATTCTTTCTCATTTAACAAAGTTTTAAATAAACATTAAGATGATAATCATAATTCTCTTTAAAGTGCTTTTCACAATTTATGATAATTTTTTTTTGTTGTCTCTGCTTCTAGTTTGAAAGTTCCCTCAGGTCAAGGGAACCTAGCCTTCAGTAACCTAGCCAAATATAGTAACTAGCAGTTAACTTTCAGTAAGTGTTTATTGACTTAATTAAGTAATTAACTGTAGATTCTCAAGGGAGTAAACTCTCTAGATATTGTTTCCTATTCTCATGGAGTCAGCAGTAATGCCTTCCATCTACTTTTCCGTCCATTTACCCACCCCATTTACCCATTCACTCAGCCAGCCATCCATCCAACCACCTACCCATTCATCCATCCACTCAGCCAGCCATCCAGCCAGGCATCCACTGATTCATTCATTAGCCCATCTCTCCTTCCATCCCACAGATAACTAAATCTCAGATATAATCTTCAGAAAATTTCCTTTGTCTTTGGTAATTGCAAAATAAATGTTGAAGGTAAAGGAATTCCCAATTCAAAGACAGCATGTGCCAAAATGGAGTCCCCATTGTCCAGATGCTCAAAGATCAAAGGCAGTGAACATGGGCCTACAAGCTGCCCCTCACCTAGGGTCACCAGGAACCAGTGAGGAAGGCCCAGGGGCCCAAGTCCCATCCCCACTGCCATTATGTTCTGAAAATGACTCCCTCCCCCTGAGATCCGAAGAAGGGGGGAAGGGACAAAATCTTAAGAAATGGAACAAAACTTAGAAACGATGAAATAGTAAGCCAACTCTGAATGATCACCAAAAAGGAGTTAGTTTTATGCTGGAAGTAACTAAACTACCTGTATTTGGCAAGATTGTTTTTACTGTTGTCAAAAATGGGTTTGCACAGCAAGTTGATCTCAGTATAGAGCTTTACAGTAATATTTTTACATCTTGGAGCTGTGGCTCTGAAATTATTAACACCTACACAAAATTTACCCCAAGGCCTCTCACTAAAAAATAAATGTTATAGAAGTTGACTATCTTTTGTTTCTTTTCTTTGCATAGCCCCCATTTTTTCTTTTTTTTTTTTTTTGCAGTTTTTGGCTGGGGCTGGGTTTGAACCCGCCACCTCTGGCATATGGGACCGGCACCCCACTCACTGAACCACAGGTGCCGCCCATAGCCCCCATTTTTTTAATGATGAGATAATATCTTAATACTTTCTTTTTCACATAGCCAAGAATCATGAACATTTTCACAAGTTAAAATATTTTCCTCAACATAATTTTAAAACAGCAGCATAGTAATTGATATATAGCTGTTTTGTAAGTTAACTAACTTATTCTTTTTTCTTGGTTTTAACAATATTTAGATTGTTTCTTATTTACTTCTATTATGAACAGCAATGAGATAGTGAACAATCCTACACATATATCTTTTAAGATAATTTCTTTAGAGTGAATTCCTTGATGTGGACTTTCCGTGTGTATATTTTAAAGGTTTTTGACCCATCTAACCAAAGTGGCCTTGAGACGTCTTAAATATTCCTTGAAATTTCAGCCAACAATGTGTCAGGGTGCCCCTTTTCTGACATCCTTAACAGCAATGAGTATTAGAGTATTTAAATTCTCTTTAGAAAAAAAAATTATTTTGAATGAAAAATTATCTTGTTTTAGTTTGTAATTTTTGCGATTATAGGGAAGTGATATACTTGTTGATGGGTAAATCTATTAGGGATTCCAATACTTTGCTAAATGCTGTCAACGTTTTTCCCATTTTTGTATTTTAGCTGGTCCTGAGTTCCTCTCTGGTAAGGGAAAGTAGCATGAAGTATGAAAATGTCAGTGATGATAAAAGCAATAGGGGAGTGTGTGTGTGTGTGTTTAACCAAATAATTTATTCTTCAAAGAAGTTTTTAATAAACAATCGTACAAAAAAATCCTTTTTTAATCCTCAAAAAGTTAAACATAGTTTAGAACAGGCAAATCCATAGAGACAGAAACTAGACTAGTGGTTACCAGATACTGTGGAGAAGAGGGAATAGGGAGTGATTGCTAATGAGTACAGGGTTTCTTTTTGGCATGATGAGAATGTTCTGGAATTTGACAGTGGTAACAATTGCACAACTTTGTGGAAGTACTAAAAAACCCACTAAATTATACTCTTTTAAAGGGTGAATTTTATGGTATGCAAATTATATCTCAATAAAACCATTATTTTAAATAGTCAATGTTTTTATTTTTCAAATATACAGATGGTATGTCAATTTGAATAAAAAGGACAAAGTGTTTTAAATCATTTTCCCAAGGCAAAGGAAGGCAGAAGATTCCAGACTTCGTAATTCAATGCTAATGGGTATAGGATTTCTATTTGGGGTGGTGAAAGTGTTCTGGAGTTAAATGATGGTGGTGATGGTATGCCTTTGTGAATAAACTAAAGCCCAATAAAGCATATACTGTAAAATGGTGAATTTTATAATATGTGAGTTATATCTCAATTTCTTTTAATAGAAAAAAGACTAGGCGTGGTGGCTCACTCCTATTATCCTAGCACTGTGGGAGGTCAACGCAGGAAGATCCCTTGAATTCAGGAGTTACAGACCAGCCTGAGCAAAAGTGAGAACTGTTTCTACTAAAATAGAAGAATTTAGCCAGAGGTGGTGGCTTGTGCCTGTAATCCCAACTACTCAGAAAGCTGTGGTGGGATGATCACTTGAGCCCAGGAGTTTGAGGTTGCTGTGAGCTAGACTAATACCATGGCACTTTAGCCTGGGGAGGGTGAAAAGACAGTAGAATTCACTCTGTCTTAAAAAAAAAATACAGGGCAGTGCCGGGGGCTCAAAGGAGTAGAGCGCAGGCCCCATATACTGGAGGTGGCGGATTCAAACCCAGCCCCAGCCAAAAACTGCAAAAAAGAAAAGTGGAAAAGGCACAGGTTACTATACACAGATGCCCCCTCTAATGATGGGGTTCTGTTTCAATAAACTCATTATACGTTGAAAATATGTCAAAAATGTAGCTGGATGTACTGGCTCCTGTCTATGATCCCAATGACTCATAAGGCTGAGGCAGGAAGATCATTTGAGGCCAGGAGTTCCCAGAACAGCTTGGGCAACATAGCAAGACGCCCCTGTCTCTGCACAAAAACCCCAAAATTAGCTGGGCCTGATGGTACAGAGCTGTAGTCCCATCTACTTGTTAGACTGAGGTGGGAGGATCACTCTAACTCAAAATATTTGAAGCCACAGTGAGCTGTGATTGCCCCATTGCACTCTAGCCTGGGGAGGGTTAAGTAGAGGGAGACCCTGCCCCTCCTGTAAAAAAAAGAAAAGAAAGAGAAAGAAAACATATCTCATGGTTAGGACAAAGGTTGAAGAGAGACAGATGGATGGTAGAAGATAGTCTTGGCAATGTAAAAAAAAAATCTTTGTCTTTCCCAACCTTTTTCATGAATTATAGGCAGCATTTACCAATGTCTTGAATCTATAATGACTACTTAACCCTTGTCTAGATCTCCAGTATATTACTTCAGATTACTGCTTCCTACCCTTTCCCTCAGGTACTCATTGTTCGATGCTCATCGCACATTGCAAAAGATCTGCTTATACGGAATTTCTGAAATCCATTTACAGTGTGTGAAATCTATGAACATTTTTGCCCTTTGTTATATTGTGATATGTTACAATGAAGAATTTAAATATCATCTTTAACTTTTTTGCTTTTACCTTGCATTCTTTATTGTATATAAAAATGCTAAGTTAATCATTCATGCTGGATAGTAACCACGATTATTGGTTCTGCCAGAGAATCATTTACCACTAGGCTCTGGTTCTTGTTATTAAGCAACTCCCTTTCCATTAAAATTATGTCTCCTTAGTAACTAGGTTGTTTTGGCCTTTGTTTTGAATTTTAACAGCCTTGGGAGTGGAATGTCGTCAAATGTTTTAAATTATAGCACTTCCCAATTCATTCAACAAACATCTCTTGAGTACCTACTATTGGCCAGACACTGTTTATTTTTTACCAACATTAAAGAACTTCAGTTGGCTAATCATGCATGATTTTCCTCTTACAGATACAGCAGTAAAAGCACTTCAAAGACGTGAACGGGATTAATTTAGGGCTGTTACTCCTGAGAGATAAGCTAGTCTACCTGCTGGTGAATGATGTGCAGAAAAGAAATTTGATAAGAAGAAAGTTATTTGAGTAAATTCTTTTTGCATTTTTAGAATACTTTTACCTTAGGTTTTAAATGTCATGGTATTTTTGGAACCTTATAGGAACCATAGGATTTAGCCTGGACAACACTTACTCCATGATTCATCTATGGGTGAAGACGTGAAAGTTAGGGAGGTTTAGAGGTGCACAGGAATCCGGCACATCTGATCCATAGAAGCAAACAGACTAATAACCAAGTCTCCTACTATTCCCTAAACTATCTATTTTAATCAAACTGATTGTAATGTGAAGTTGCCTTTAATGAGGAAAGAACTCCACCTAGCTATTTGCTCAGTAGGGTCTGGGATTCCATCTAATTTCCATATGTCAGTAGATAAACTGACCAAAGTTAAAAAGAAAACTGAATCTTTTCTCAATGTTTAGAGATGCTGACTCATTTACTTTATCTTCAAGGTATAAAAAGGTAAAGCGTACTTCTTGCTTTTGGTGAGAAAAGCTCAGACGTAACTGTTCTGTTTATGAAAACTTCACAATATTTATCTTTGGCTAAACATGAAAAAAAACCCAGCCATTCAAAATGATACATAATAAAAACAAATGGATCAGATTATTCATCTGTAACTTTAAACATTAGCCAAATGCATATAAGTGGTATGTTTGGGGCCATTTTCATAACAATAATTTCTTACTTTTGTTGAGTCCTAATTGTGTACCAAGAACTATTATAAGTGGTTCCTAAGTGTAATTATTTAATCTTCACACATTATGAGGTCAGCTCCATATAATATAACACCATGTAACATTATTATGTGCAGGACTTGGTGTAACTGACATAACATACCATCATCTTATAGGGAAGTGAGGTACAGAGTGAATGGATTTATTTATTTATTTATTTTTAACAAGTGAACAGTTATTAAGAGTTAAACAAAGGTATGATGTGATACAGTACAAGCAAGACACTCAAGATAGGTATAATAGTACTACTCACACAAAAACTTAAATTTCACCTCAAAAAAAAATCACGAGACAAAAGAAAAAGCAATTTCACTGTTATAAAATAAGATATTTCATGCAGAGTATTAACTCTGCCCCCCCAAAGCCCAACCTCCCAACAGACAAAAAACTATCTGGGAATACTGCTATGCTAACATATTAACCACAGTATAATCATTCATAGGAAAACTGTAATTAAGCAATGAATTAAATTAAATAACAAAGTTCAACTATCATAAACTCATAGACCATAATGATTTTACAAGACCAGACAATAATATTTTTTATGTTCTTTGTTAGAGTTGCCTTTGCTTTCTAATCTATAAAATATACAAAATGAAAATGGCCTACTTAAAATTTACTTTTGAAACGTTCAACGATTCATTGAATATTTACCTAATAGGCTTTCTTCTTTAGTCAAGAGATAGCAACACTCATTTTTTTCAACAAACATAATTTTGCACCACGTTGTCTTGAAGACATGGCAGTGAATAAAGTAAGCAAGATTGCTGCCATCGCGAAGCAAAAAAGACCCTCATAATCAATTATTAACGTGATAAGTGTCATGAAGAATATAAAAACTTATAGAGTGCATGAAAAATATAAGAACTTATAGAGTGCATAACAACCAGAAAGACTTATTCTGGCCAGAAGATGGGAGAGATGTAGGGAATGCTTCTTCCATGACATCGGTACTCAACCTATGGGTCGCAACCCCTTTGGGGGTCAAATGACCCTTTCACAGGGGTTATCTAAGACCATCCTGCATATTAGATATTTACATTATTATTCAAACAGTAGCAAAATTACAATTATGAAGCAGCAATGAAAAGAATTTTATGGTCGGGGGTCACCACAACATGATGAACTGTATTAAATGGTCATGGCATTAGGAAGGTTGAAAACCACTGCTCTGTGGCATGATCAAAAAAATTTAAAACAGAATGATGTATAAGTTTACTCAAGAGAGGGGAGATCAAAAATATAGCGTGTACACAATAATTAAGCGAGATGAATTTCATATAAACCAGTGTTTATATGAAATGCTACTAATGTAAATGTAAATGCTGCTAATTCTATATGAAATCAGCACATTGTAACCCTCCATATATGCATTAATGTATACATGATCTATGCGTTTATGATTTAATAAAAAAATAATAAAATTAAAAATACAGAGTGTCCAATAATGAAGTAGTTGTCTATTTTCATAAGGTCATCTTATATAATGGAATGGGTCATCCCAGCAGAGGATGCAGCAGGTGAAAGATTGCCTGACACTCCTGCCTAAATTTGTTTTCTTTCAAGACTTAAACAGAATTCTAGGGTTCCAGACAAAAATCAATGCCTCCCATAGCCATTTTTTACATTGTTCCCAGTCTTCCTTTCCCCTCTGCTTTGCTAAAGGACTTCCAGTACATATGAATTTCAGATGACCCTCCCTGCACGTTAATTGACCAGTCACATATATATGTAGCCTCCGGCTGGGACTTCACATGGCAATGAAAACATAGAAGTTATTGAACATTTCTGAGAAAAGAAAGCAAACATCAGAGAATAGTTTGGGGAGGTGGACCTTGCAGGATTAGCTCTTGTGTGGGGACAAATTTAACATCACTGGTATATGAACTACACAAAAAGTAAATCAAGAAACTTGAAATATTCTCTCTCCCTGGCACTTACACGGCAATGTTTCTGATCTGGTCCCTGAGTCTAATTCTGTGGTTTTCACTTTTGAGCTTCTTTTGAGCTCTTCAAGTCATATGCTGGAATTATAAAAAATATGTGAAGTTATTGTAGAAAGGCTATTTGAGGGTCCTAAAGTCAGATAACATTGATCAATAATCAACAAGAATTTTTGGTGAGTCCACTAGATAATAATTATTCAGAAATCTAAAATTAACCAAATATATGATGCTATGCCTGAACTCCCGAAATATCCACCTTGTTGGGTGTGTATATGTGAATATGTACATGTATTTATATATTCTCTTTACATTCTCTTTTAACACTTTATACACTATAAAAAATATAAACATAATTGTAAATTAATATATGTAC
This sequence comes from Arctocebus calabarensis, assembly GCA_963573935.1. Taxonomy (NCBI): domain Eukaryota; kingdom Metazoa; phylum Chordata; class Mammalia; order Primates; family Lorisidae; genus Arctocebus; species Arctocebus calabarensis. The sequence goes on from CAUYON010065268.1 coordinate 10,402, forward strand.
CTTTAAATTTTATGTTGTTTATGAATACTACTTCTTTTCCTTCTGAGGCCTTAACTTGGAAAATTGAATTTGCTCTGTCCTATTATAAAACCTATGCATGGCCTTCTAATATTCTTTGTGAAAACTATTTGACAATAACAAACTTGTTCTCCTTTAATCCTTGGGACAAACAGTAATTTCTATTTATTTAAGTCTTAGTTTTCTGACTATTAATGTGCAAAGGGTCATATTGTGAAATAAAGGCTTAACAAATATCCTGTTTGGAATATCAATGAGTTACTTTTAGTCATCAAAAAGAAAATGCAAGGATTTTTTTTTTCAAAAGTAAATATACTAAACTGTTACAAAACTCATTTGGAGAGAAAGAAATTAAAGAACATTCATTTGAAACTATCTGGCTTATAGCTTGTTTTAAAGCTTGGTATCCTGGTTAGCAATCTGAAGGGGTCTTTGAGTACCTCAGATAATAAAGTTTCTTTACCGTCCTATTCCACAGAGAAAGCAGTTGAGGCCAGGAAATTCAGTACTCATTTGAAGTCATTCAGCAACTTTGCTGCAAAGTCAGGCATGGAATCCATGGTCTTGACACCCTATAGGTTTGCTCTTTCCACTTCCTACACATGATTAAGTTGACCCAAAGTTTTACAGGCACATTTCAGCATCCCTAGAGCATCTAATATGCCTGTTTATATTGTTAACTCACCATCACATCCTCTGTCTTACTCGGTATCTGGATGAGTGGCTGTCTTTGGGGGGAAAAAAAGACATTAAGAATTTGGATGAAAATCTCTACTTGAGTTTTATGACATGCTCTATTTGGGGGAAGTTAACATTTAACATTAAATATTGAGTTATCTGGCCCAAGTTCTCAAGTAGATAATTATGTAATGGGTTGATATGGCTGCTGTTGTTATGGGTTTGTGCTCTGTCTTGGCCTCTGAGGTCTGTGTTCAAGTGCACACCAGTCTGACTTCCCACTCAGAATATAGGCATCTTTCTGCTAGGGACTTGTTGTACACAGCAGGCTGGACGTACCTCCAAATTGTTTTCTACCCACCAACACTTCCATTTGATTAGCCCTTCAACCATGACTGATAGGTAGTAATCATGGTGTTTTAATAACCCAGCTCCCTCCCTCTTCAGTTAGGACAATTCCAAGGTGTATGTTCAACGCTGATTCCCAGAGATTCTCAGAAGACTTGTTTTCCAGCTACCAACAGTGGTTACATACATGAGGACATGTTCTTCATTCGTTTTCATTCCTCTTCTAACTCATTTCTGCACACCCCCCCATCAGAATTTCTCAGACTGAGTTTCAGTATAAACTATTTTCACTCAAATCCTTGTGTCAGGATCTGCTTCTGAGTGAACATAAATAAAGTTGGGGACAGCAGCCATGGTAGCATGTATTACATGCTCTAAGACAGTTGAGCATGAGATATATGGGTATACCTAGGACAGATTTTAAGCTTCTGAGTTGAATTTTTAAAAATATGAGGAAGTTATTTAGATGAGAAGAAAGTAGATAGTTCCAGAAAGGGGAGATTACAAATACAAAGTCTTAGAAGCAAAAGATGGTACATGATAACATTACAGATCTACAGAGCTGAGAGCAAGTCAGTGTGACTATGATGAGCAGGTGAGACAAATGCAGAGAGGAAAGACCACAAAGGTAGTCAAGGGACAGATCAGGAGAATGCTTGGGAGCTAAGCCAAAGTGATGCTGCTTTTGTGAGAGTGATAAAGAGGTGTTGTCAGAAGTTAAGGAGAGCAGTGGTATGATCAGATTTCTGCTTCACGAAGAATCATATGTGACAACAGTGGACAGAATGATTCACAAAGATCAAGGTAAAGACAAGATACCCATCAGAAGCCTGTGGCAATAATCAAGGTAAGAAATGACATGAACCTGACCTACGTTGATGGTAGAGATAATAGAAAAGAGGGGGAAGATTGAGACATAGAGTGGGCCAAATCACAAAACTCTTTGATTGATTGAAAAGAAGGGTAATGGGAAAGGTAGAATTCATGAATGGCTCTGGGTTCTGGCATTGGCAATTGAGTTAGGAGGTTCCTGACTATTCCCCTCCCCCACCAAGAAAGTATTTACCAAGGGAAGGGAACTCAGAAGGTCAGACTGTGAATGCAGTTTGGGATTTATTGAGGGCCATACATCTGTAGGAAACTTACACAGAAGGAGAGGTGTGGCCTAAGAGGAAAAGAAGTTAGGTCCAAAGAAGGAAAAGTATAATTCACACTCACATATGAGAGTGATGTCATTGGAATGGATGCAAATCAGCGTTGGAGGAAATGTAGAGTGGACATGCATGTGATTAGCATGTAACTCCAGGAAGAGCTGCAATAGGATACTGAAAAGATAGGCAAGAGGAGAGAAGGCAACCATGTGACAAAGGACTTGAAAACCCATCCTGTACCCACAGCACACAGAGTTCTTATCACTGGCCTTGTCCTCACTAGGCTCTGTTTTGCCCTATAATCTTACCCAATGAGGCATATTTAGAGAACAAGATGTAACTATTTTAGAGAGATGTTGTGTGGACTGAAAAAGATAAATACAAGACTTTACTGTAATGCTCCACAAATTGGCAACTACCTAAGAAAAGATGTATACCTAAGAATGGGATGGATACATATAATGTTGTCAGAGATGGAGCAAGGAAACTGAGGGAATTCTCTTCTGAAAGTGTTTACTGTCTCTGAAGTAGGAGCTTTAGTCCATTCAAACTACTGCAAAAAACTACCAAGGACTCAGTGGGTTATACGCAAAAGAAATGTATTTTGAATCGTTCTGGAGGCTGGAAGTTCAAGATAAGAGTGCCAGCACGGTCAGTTTCTGTGGACAACCTCTTCTGGTTGCAGACTGCTGAATCTGCATGACTGTATCCTCACAGGAAAAAAATGATGTCTAGAGAGCTCTCTGCAATCGCTTTCATATGGGCACTAAACTCACTCAGGAAGGCTCATGACGTAAATCATCTCCCAAATGTCCCACCTCCCAAAATTAATATGCCACCTCCCAAAATTATCACACTGAGTGTTGGGGGTTCAACATAAGACTTTTGAAGGGAGGCACAAATATTCAGCCCTTAACAGTGGACATAGAGGCCATGTGAACAAGAAGCAGAGGACATGGTAGGGTAGAAGGATGTGTGAAGTACAGACAGCTCCAAATGGGTATTGTAGGAAATGGGAACAGACATATATATGGGGTCTGATAATTAAGTTCGTGAACTCATCCTGAAAAATGCCACATACCTCATTGCTGAATATCACAATGGTCACCTTAGGTGTATTTCCCTTGGGAAGCTATGCACCAATGCAAGAAGCCAGGCCCACCCTTCAGAGCAATTGCAGAACTCTTTTTCTGGAATGACCATCCATGACAAATAAGTTTGAAAATGTACCACCATGCACTTACATTATCAGCACTGTACAAACAACTCAGTAAGGTTTCATAACCTTGGTATATCAGTATCTTACAGTTGTGTTCATATAAACTTTTGGCAGTGCCTTGCTGAGTGGTGTTCATTATTGTTGTTGTGTGTTTTGTATAACATAAGATGATAGCTCTGATTATTATTCCAGAAAAAGAGTTCCAAAATTGTTTTGAAGAGTCAGCCATGTGCTTGCATTCATGCATAGGGGAGTACATCAAAGATGATTGTAGTGGTATTTAGCAATGAGGAATGTAGTGTTTTTTCTGGGGTGAGGTCATGAACTTAATTGTCAAACTTTGTATATGGGGGGTACCCTCAAAATGTATGCACACATTAAGAAAAAACCTGTATTAACGTATTAAAATTGTAATAATATATACTGATAACAAAAGATGACTATAAGTCACATCAACTACCTCTTATAATTGTATTGAGTTTTACAAATTTAATACAGTTTTTTCCTTTCTTAAAATGTGTAAAATTTGTATACATTTTTTGGCCTGTGTGGGGGTGGGTGGGTGGGTGGGTGTCTTATTTATTTCAGCTTCTTTCTTTTCTGGGCTGACATTCAGCTCATATTGAAAGGGATTCCGGCAGAGTCATCTATGAAATAGACACTAGACTGCTGGTAATGGTTTAAAACCAGCCTTTGTTGTAGTGAGTTTCTCTCCCCTTATGGAGTTATGAGCATTTGATCTATTTCAATTGAATTTGATGTTAATGAAAAAATTAAAGTAAGTGTCTTTGTCTTTGACAGTAGTGAGTGATGTTATAAAAGACAAGACACTTTAATATTCATATTCATGATTTTTTCTTTCTCCTTCTCTGTCTCTCCATACACACACACACATACACACATAATTCTCATTATTCAGAGTAGTTCTATATGGTCTCCACAACCACTGAATTAACAAGTATGGAACAGAACCATAGATCTAGGGGAAATAAACAGTTTGGATCCTGTGAGCCTCTGGTCACATTTTTGTCAACCAATCAATACATAACCATGTTTTAAAGTCACCTTGCTTAATATTATTGTTGATTCATTAACATTGAACTTATAACGAATAGCACTATAATTCACATCTGAAGGAAGCTTACCTGATGCATATTTTCTTTGTAATACACATCACAGCCTCCTTGCATTGAGTACTTCAGCACTATACTTGGGGAGCATCTTAAATTACCAAGAAAAAGCAAAAAATGTAGCAGTGGCTCATTCCTATACTCCTAGCACTCTGGGAGGCAGAGGTCAGTGGACTGCTTGAGCTCACAGCTTCAAGACCAGCCTGAGGAGGAGTGAGATCCCATCTCTAAAAATAGCCAGGCGTTGTGACAGGCACCTGTAGTCCCAGCTACTCAGGAAGCTGAGGTAAGAGAATGGCTTGAGCCCAAGAGTTTGAGGTTGCTGTGAGCTATGATGCCAGAGTACTCTACTGAGGGTGACAAAGTAAGACTCTGCCTCAAAAAAAAAAAAAAAGAAAAGAAAAGAAAAAAGAAAAAAAGGAAAAAACAAAAGCATGGCAGCACCTGTGGCTCAGTGAATATGGCACGAGCCCCATATACCACGTGTGGCAGGTTCAAACCCAGCCTTGGTCAAACTGAAACAAAAAAATAGCCGGGTGCTGTGGCAGGCACCTGCAGTTTCAGCTACTCAAGCTACTCAAGAGGCCGAGGTAAGAGAATTGCCTAAGTCCAAGAGCTGGAGGTTGCTGTGAGCTGTGATGCCATGGCACTGTACCAAGGGTGACAAAGTGAAATTCTGTCTCTCAAAAAAAAAAAAGTATCACTAAATAAACCACAAAATGGATACCTCTTTTCAGTCTAAGGCCTGAAATAAGGCGGCAGAGTATAGCCTTATTGTCTCAGCTGGGAACATGTGTGTGCAACCCAAAATTTCCTATTTGTATGCATGCCAGAGAATGACAAACAATAACCTCAAGTATTGATCTGGGAGTTTCAAATAAATTTTAAGAAATAGGTGAATTTGTAAATACAAAATCTGTGAAGGGTGAGGATCAACCCGGTGGGTACCACAGATATAAATGCTTCCCAAACACCAACTATTATTTCTTGACATGTTAGAAATTGTTCCATGCCACAAACAGAAAGGATCTTGTAATTGACAGAGTTCTATGTGAAGTCTCCTCAAGACTGGATCTTTAGAAAAGGTTTTGAAGTTAGGAAACTACTGAAAAACAAACCTACAACTTAACTGCTTTTCTTTTTCTTTTATTTATTTATTTTTTTGTGTGTGCATGTCATATGTCTTCTATGAACTACCTCCTTTCTTTGCATATTTTTACTTCTTTGCATATGTTCCATCATCAAAACATCATGGTATCTACATCTTGTGCATGTAAGGCCAATGGGCGCCACTGGATAGTAAATGCCTTGAAATTCTTTGTTTAGAGCATGCCCATCTTTGACAGAATGCTAGAAACCAGTTTTTGACTTCTGCTTTTTAAACAACTGTTGTCAGAATGTAGCAATACACTAGAATCTCCATCGTTGACCCTCCTACATTGACCACCTCCTTACATTGACCTGATTTTATGGATCGGACAGTCACCACACGTGAGTATCAGAACAGTAGGCCTAGTTCCTTGCATTGACCTCCTCCATAGGCTGCTCAGTTATTACAGTCCCTTGGGTGGGTCCCTTGGGTGGTCACCTTACAGAGGTTGTACTAAATACTTTAGGCAAACCTTTTGGTACTTCTATTCCTTCAATATTTTGCCTGCCACTGGAAGTTTCACTGTCACTGGTGAACACAGTAGCACATAGGTCATAAACTGTGCAGCTAAGGAGAATGTATTAGTCCTGCATCACCTCCCCCTCTGAAAATAAAGGGATCTTGGACTCTTTATTCCAGGGCCTATTGTTTTCCTGATTCATCATGTTTTGTGCAAACTTGTAATGACTGTTTTGCTTATAAGACACATGTAGAAACCATACACATTTGAGGTTCTCAGTGAGTATTCTCCTCAGTACTGGAAATTACTAACCACCACCACCACCACCCCCAAAATATTGTCTTCATCTATCGTCATGAGGTCAAGTTAATACATTTGTTACATAATGGGTATAATGGTCAATTTTTTTCTGTCCATACCTTACTAATTTCATGTAAAAACAGATCATGCTTCCATTAGGGTTCAATGTTTAAAACCTCTTCTCTAGTATTCTCTGTCCTAGAGCTAGTTTTACTGAGTATGAGTCCAATGAAAAAAGTCATTGCAAGTATGTTTTTGAAGTCCATAATACCACAGTAAATTATCAGCCCTAGTCTGCCCTTCACTCCCCAGGCAGTGAAGTCTTGCTCATTAGGAACAATTCGCCCCTCTAGTGGAAGGATCTCAGTATTGCAGCTTCAAGTTCCAGCAAATAGCTAAGTAGGCTTCAAGACTTAAACAGCATCTGCAGATTTTTAGAAAATTATTACAAAATTCCCTCTTTTATGCTGGTTTGTTATTAAATATAACCCAATAGAGAAATCTCTTTAAAATGTTAATTTGCTTTCTTATGTTTATACACAGGGAAATACTTACAGCTATAAAAAGGCTGTACTAACACTGACTAATAGATTTTTGTTTACACTCATCTCCATTTTCCCTGTGTTTAAAGTCAAATAGAAATTGATTGGAAAAATGGTTTTTGGTCTTCTTTACAGAGTTAAACAATGACGGGGAATTTTTTTTCCATATGCTTTCTATAAACAGCAAGTTGTTTTTATTTTTTCTTTAATCAACACTTTGGTACCAACAGGGAAACCTATTAAGTCAAACAGAATCACAGTGGAGAACAGTGATGTTACTACCCATGAATGCTGGTAGCTATTGTGAGAACAATGCAAAGATTCTGATTTCGGCTCTGCTACTGAGATGTCTTTGTCAGTAAAAATGTTAGAACTGAAAAGCGCTTTCAAGATTTACTATTCCAAAATGTCCAAGAGGTGAAATAATTTGTCCAAGGTCACAAAACTAGTTAGTGGCCAGGAATAAGCCCATTTCTCTTGATTTTGAAATCCATAACTCTTCCTGGCACACAGTGCTGATAATTATGGCACAACCGAAGTAGAAATTGAATGGGTTTCAATGCCACCTTGGCTGTGCACCGCCCGGGTTATTGTCAACCTTTTCTACTCTGGAGGTCCCTATTCTCATCTGTATAGAGTGTGATGGGTGTACCCACCCCAGAGGTGGTTTTGCAAAGTTAAAAATGAGATGCTGTAGGAAAACTACTTAGTACAGGACAAGATGCATAATGAGTACTCAGGATGGGTTGGCAATCATTTCTATTGGTATTATTATTACTGTGGGCTTTTTTCTCTGCTGTTTTGGGGCATTCTAAAAACAGAACTTCTCACTCCTGGGAGTAAATGAGTATGTAAATTAAGGGAAATTTAAGTCTTTGTTTTTTATTCCATTACTCATAAGTATTTTGGTGCTATAGGAGCATTACTAATCCTACCCTTCATTTATGCAGTGATAGAAGGGTGATAACAGCTGTTTTAAGCGAGGATTTTGATTTTTTTAGAGCATCATATGCATTGCCCCTATTCAGCCAGATTTGTAAAATAATTTAGTATGATTTAGGTACTATGGTATATTAGAAACCTAAGTTTATAAAGTGCAAATGAGATTTTTTTTCCGCCGCTGCTGACATCATAACAGTTTTTACAGAGCCATTATCATCTCAATGGATACGATGTCATGCAGTCATTATCCTCAGATCATAACGAGGTAGACCATTAGTGCTTCCTTTGGAGACCTTATGGTCTGAGATGTTAATGAGCCTTTGGGGAACCCTAAATCCTTGGACGGTTGGCAGGGTACTCCAGACCATAACAGAACCTTCTTCACAATGACAATGGATCCTGTCAGTTTTTACTAAGGAGCTTCTTAATTCCCCAATCATTAAGATAGTGGAAGACCTTATTACACTAACCTATAATTAAGCAAGCTTTCAGCCATAAATCCCTTCTGTAGAGTCCTTCCCTTTATTCAATATGGCATTCGTAAAGGGTAAGGCTCCCACGAGGAACTCGGGAGACAATGCTCATCTCTGCAAAAATCCTGCAGGATGAGGATTCTCTCTGGTTTCCTTCTAGATACTGTCAAGCCCTATTCACACCCTCCCAAAGACACAGAACAACAAAGGTCCCTTAGGTAAAAACTAGGCATCTCTAGCAACTGGCCTGGCAGACATCGCTTGTTACAAGTGTCCTTGGGATTAATCCCTGTTTGAGTATTTATGCTAAACATTTGGACAGAGAAACACAAGTTCAAAGCACTATCACTGCCTTTCATTAGAAAGAGCAGATGACAAAGGTACAATATTGACATCAGAATATGAGGCGATAATACAGAAATGGGGCAATTCCAGGGTATTTTCTCAACAATTGTTATACACAGCATATGCTATAAATTAAATGAGAAAATATATGGAACAACGCTTATTACTTATATATTTCTTCCTATTTTAGAGGAGAATGAGTTCAATGTAAACTATTCACTATTGACCCATTTCTTTAAGCCTCAGTTTCTCAATAATTAAATGCCTATTATTACATCCTGCTATACATATTACTAGAAGATTACTGCATTTTTTTATTTCCTATGAAGAGAAAGAATCCATAGCATGGTAACGTGATAAATGTTATCCTCTCTATTCAGATAGGGAAATATACTGGCTTGATTACAAGTGAGGATTACTATCTTAACTCAAAATTTATTGCTTAAAAAAAAGCAGAAAGCCAACCAGAAAGAGAAATTATGTGCTGCCATAAAAATCAAAAATGAAAGAATCCAACCATTGACCTTGGGTGTACAGAAACTAGAAGTTCCCTCATTCTTTTTGATAATCCTAGATTTTTCATCTAAATTTCATTCGACCTCAAGCAGACCTGCATTTGGCTTATTACTGAAATTTCATTGCTGAAATTTTCCAGTGTAAGAAGTTTTCTAATCAGAAGTTAAATTTATAGAAAATCTCCACTGTATTGAAGAAGAAATAAATGTCTGCTTCTGCATTTTGTGCTTTGGGAATTTGAGTTAGTTTTATTGTGGTGTTTTCAAATCAGGTCTCCAATTCTAATAGGAAAAAAGAATCACACAGGACCCCATCTCTATACTAAAGCCTTGAATGAATTGAAAATTTATAAAGGGGTCTGAGCTTTGCTGGAAATTTTAATAAGAAACACTTGCGTTTCACTTTCTCTCTCGTGTTAGATAATTAGTGCTTTAAGGGCATTCAGAAACCAGGGTTTGTGATATGATATTTGGGACTTTTTTTGTTGTTCTATTTAAGTCATTTTCTTAAGGAAAGCTATCTTTTCTTGATTTTCTCTTGTTTATGATCACTTTGTATTTGATTATTATGTCAGGGAAATCTGAGGAGCCAAACTAAACCCTGAAGAGAGGTGCAACAGGTAAGCTGGTTGAATGTTTTTAGCTTCCAAGGGCATTTTGGTAGAATTCTCCACGTTCATCCATCACATTCATTCTCCTTAAGCCTCAAACAGGAAAGGTCCCTTAAAATACTGACTTCTCTCTTTTTCTTCTCATACAGCCTTCTCTCCCCAGAGTTGCTTAAAATGCAATATGAATAGCAATAAAAACAAAACAAGAGTGAGGCTCATGGCTCCTGTCCCCATCTGATTCCTAGATCCAGGAGGCATGTTTATACCTGTGTGTGCACATGCACGCACGCGCGCGCCCGCCTGCACACACATGCACTCCTTGTACACCCCGTGTATCTTTTCTACTCCCTTCACTTTCCCAAAGGGACAGCTCTGGTCTAAGAGGTTTTTATTTAGAAAGTCGGAGATCAGTTAACAATTCCACTGGATATCTGAATAACAACCAGGTTTACACACGCACTAACTTAGAAACTGAGCATCTTCTCCTGAAAAGGTAGTTTTGTACTGTGGCCACTGCCCAAGCCAAATTTAACTGCATTGTCCAAGAGGGCACACCCTTGCCTCCATCTTCAAATTGGGTGAGATGCTTTTATGAGATGTATATACCAGAGCTGAGGGAAAAAAAGATCTGACAATAGTCCCAGATCAAATTAGAGATTAACAAAGGAACTAAATATAAGCCCTTGAAGGACAGATGTAAATCAGATAAGCTTTAATATTACAAGACTAAGAAAAGAATTCTGAGATAAGAATAAAAAGCAGAATGCCTCCACTCTGAAGGAAGAGACAGAGTGAGATGTGGGCTGCATTGAGAACTTTTCTTGCCTATACAAAAAGGCATGACCTGTGCACCTTGGGAGACCATCGCAGTTACTTGGAAGAGCTACATCTTCTTGGAGGCAGGGTCATCTAATTATACCAAAAAAAGAGAAGATGCTGAGTCAGCAGTTGTGACTCAGGCATGAGAAGGAGGTAGGAAATCGAAGCTGATGCCCTACACATCTGCCTTTCAACTTAAGAATGCCATTTGTTTTCAGGTTGCTAATTTAAGCTGCAGTTAGCACCACCCAGTAAAATTTTCTGCACTAGTAGAATTATCATATATCTATTTAGTCCAATATGATAACCATCCGCCTTGTCCTGGCTTTTGAGCTCAAGAATCCTGGCTCATGCAACTGAGGAAATAAATGTTTCAAATAATTTTATTTCACTATAATTAATTTACATTTCATTATAATAAAATTATATTTAAACAGATACCGATGTCTAGTGGCTTCCATATTGGATGGCAAAACTCTAGAAAATAAGGATCATAGCAAAGGATCTCCCTGGACCACATGATGTCTTGATCTTAACAGCTGCCCTTAGAAGCTGTGAAACCTTGAGCAGATTAGTTGACCTCTCAGAGCCTCGAATGCTTTACCTACCAAATGACCACACTTAGACCTAGCTCTCAAGGTTATATTATATAGGACGTGTATGGGCAGTACCTACTACAACAAGGTCATTGCCCAACAGCACCTAGATATTATTTTCTAACACCCTTCTCTAGCTGAAGGAATTGGCTGATGCTAGGGCTGGAATAGGAAATCTGCGAAATGAGAAGGGGATATCTTACTAGGGTAGGATGAAAGGAAGGATGGGCTCAAAAGGCAAAGGATGCCAGCATGTCAGTCACACAGGAGCAAAACTGAAAGAGCTTCTTCATTAACCAAGTTGGAATATTCTGAGCAAAAGAGGGTGGCTTTATAAAGCTTGGGTGCAATTTAAAATAGATAACTATGTCTATTTTATTTGCTTTTGTCCATCAAAATGCACAACTATTATCCGATCCATATAGTGTAGGATTAGAACCCATAGTATAAAATAGCCTTTTGTCCATACTAATATAAATATTATGGTTGAATAAAGAAATAAATCTCTCATGAAGACGAATCCACATACTTTATATAGATACATCACCTTTAAAGACTACGTTCACTTTATTTTATTATCATTTATTTACTTTTTAAAATAATTTTATTAAATCATAATTGTGTACATTGGTGCAATCATGGGGCACAGTGTGCTTACTTCATATACAAACAGAAATATTTTGATTGTATTGTTAGAGATAGCCTTCATGGCATTTTCTTAATCACTATATGAAGATATCGATATTCTACATTTATTAAGTTTCACCAGTACTCTGCTAAGATGCACCGTAGGTGTGATCCTGCCAATTACCCTCCCTCCACCCCTCCTCTCTCCCCTCCCTTTCCCTTTCCCTGTATTCTTGTGCTAGAATTGGGTTTTAGCCTTCATATGAGAGCTATAAATTAGCTTCATATTAGGGCTAAGTACATTGGATACTTTTTCTTCCATTCTTGAGATACTTTGCTAAGAAGAATATGTTCCAGCTCCATCCATGTAAACACAAAAGAGGTAAAGTCTCCATCTTTCTTTAAGGCCGCATAGTATTCCATGGTATACATGTACCACAATTTATTAATCCATTCGTGGGTTGATGGGTATTTGGGCTTCATGGAATACTATGCAGCCTTAAATAAAGATGGAGACTTTACCTCTTTAGTGTTTACATGGATGGAGCTGGAACATATTCTT
>CAUYON010065271.1:0-23951 GCA_963573935.1 Arctocebus calabarensis
ACTAGGGAGGCTGAGGCAAGAGAATCGCTTAAGCCCAAGAGCTGGAGGTTGCTGTGAGCAGTGTGACGCCACGGCACTCTACCCAGGGCGATAAAGTGAGACTCTGTCTCTACAAAAAAAAAAAAAAAAAAAAAGAAAGAAAAATTAACTGGGCATGCCTATAGTGCCAGCTGCTCAGGAGACTGAGACAGGAAGATTGTGTAAGCCCATGAGTTTGTTGTTGCAGTAGTTATGTTGACCACCATTGTGCTCTAGTCTGAGCAACAGGTTGAGACCCTATCTCAAACCCCACCTCTACCCCATCCCCCCAAAAATAGAGATTGGAAAACCCTGTTCTGTTAGAATTATTGAAAAACTTTTAAATATATGATATTGTGATATTATTTGACCTTTGCTTAGTATAAACAAATATTTTATGTTGTAAACATTTATAAAGTGCTCATCTAGATTATCCAGAATATTCACTTACTGCTCTTTTATAAGATTATCATCAAAATAAAAATACAAAATTAAGGATTTCTCATAGACAACTGATAGACTACTTATCTGTCTGTGGTCCTGGGTCTGGGAAAAATTCTTTAGATGATATGATTAATGAATACATGTGAGTTTATTTCTTCACTTAATCCAAAGCTCTTTTTAGGCATTAAAAAAAAAAAAAAAACAGATGTAGGCCAGGTGCGGTGGATCACACCTCTAAACCTAGCAATTTGGGAGGCCAATATGGAAGGATTGCTTAAGGTCAGGAGTTTAAGACCATCCTGAGCAAGAGCAAGACTCTGTCTCTACAAAAAAATAGAAAAATTAGCTGGCTGTGGTGATGCATGCCTATAGTTCCAGATACTCAGGAGGCTGAGATAGGATTGCTTAAGCCCAGGAGTTGGAGGTTACAGTGAACTATGATGATACCACTGCACTCCAGACCATGAAACAGAGCAAGACCGTGTCTCAAGAAAAATGAACCTAGTATTACCAGATGTATTATAGTATGAGCTTGGTTTTTTGTTTTGTTTTTGGTGGAATGTTCTTCATTTTGTTGAAATGTAGGCTTTTTCACCATTCTTCATACTGCAAATGGTAGAATTTCAAAAGAGAATGTTACGAATATATAAGCAAAAGCACAGTACTATAATTTTTTTATAGTTCAACTCTTCCTTGAACTCCTTATTTCTAAGGAGCATTTAATTGACCATAGTACAACACAGCTAAATAACCCCTAACAGGGGCACAGTTTTTGTTCCTCTTTGATGGACATGATGGACATGAACTTACCATACAAATGGACCTACCATTTTCCAAATTTATGCTGTAAAGTCATAAAGACACCCTGTCTTGCCTTCCAGGAAGGCATACAGGATTATTATGAATCTGAGATAATAGGTAAGTACTTTCAACCCTGTGTTAGTAATCTCTAGTTTGCTTCTTCCATCAAATTTTTACCATTAAAATTTTTTAGAGGAATAATCTATTAATGGTAAATTACTAGTAGAGACAGGACCCTAAATATACTCTTACCTTTATTAAGCACAAATAATCTCTCAAAAAGGAGATACATAGCCACTCTCATTCATGGTGATTTTTTTTGGGGGGGGGGGTGTTATATGCCTCTCCCTATTCACTAGTTTTTTTTTTTTTAATTTTTTAAGATTTTATTACCAGTCATTAATACAAAAACAAAATTAAAGCCCAGCTTAATCTTCAAAGTTATAAAAACTAATTAGACATTTTGGTTCTTGTCAGTAATTTAACTCTAGTTTTCAAGTGATCAATTTTAATACATTTTAAAATCTTCAAGGGTAGGCCTTTATATTTCTGGAGAGATAAACTAATATTAATCCCATTTTATATAAATTAGTTCTGAGGTGCCTAAGTGCTCAATAAACAGTAGCACTGATCATTAGCTACCTTTGTTGGCTTAGTATAAGTTACTGTTAATTCTAAACTAAAGATTTTTTTATCCCTACCTCCTTGCCTCTTTAATGATTTTGCATGTCTTTTAAAAACTTGTCTGCTGGGCGGCGCCTGTGGCTCAACGAGTAGGGCGCTGGCCCCATATACCAAGGGCTGTGGGTTCAAATCCGACCCCGGCCAAACTGCATCAAAAATTAGCCGGGCGCTGTGGCGGGCGCCTGTAGTCCCAGCTACTTGGGAGGCTGAGGCAAGAGAATCGCTTAAGCCCAAGAGCTGGAGGTTACTGTGAGCTGTGACTCCACAGCACTCTACCAAGGGCGATAAAGTGAGACTCTGTCTCCACAAAAAAAATTGTCTGCTAATGGATATAATTTTCTTTAGCTTTTGGGGGGCTTAAAATTCAAAGTCTGAAGAATATTCTCTTTCTCAGAAATAAATTTATAGCAGCACATATTAGTACCTTATTTTAACACTTTTTTCCCCTTTTTTGGCTGTTTTCTTGGTACCTGTTACCTACTGAGGATTCTTCTAATCTTTTTAATTTGTTCCAGTAAGGGTCCTTTTAGTAAGGAAGCAAGAGATGGAAAATTGTCTCACACATGTATTTTGTCTGGCCTTTATAGTGTTAGTTTTTCCCACATTAATTTGGTTCTCAGTTACTAAAAATTAGATTTTACGTAATTTAAGCTTTGGTTTTCTTGAAAAATTGAAGTAGCTGACGACATTGGGCCTACATTTCAACATAATTGGAGCTGAGTAGTTCTGTATCTTTGCTTATTCTCCAACTAGCTGTGGTTTTTGTGATATCTTTTCTCTTGCACCAATCTGAATGGCTTATTATGATACCCGCTGAATGAATGCCTCTAAACATTTAGTTTGTAACTCAGGCCTATACCTTCCCTTCCTTTCCTCAAAGGTTCCCACAGATTCTTACTGATATGGGGAAGTAGCACATTGAAAAACTGCCTTCTTGCTATTAGTGTTGGGACCAACCTCATTTTCAGTCTCTGGTAGTCTGATCCAATTATCAAAATTTGGTAGTGCAAAGACGCTTCATGAATTTCTTTAACTCATAGAAGGAATCAGTATCTCTGTCAAAGGAAAGAACACTTTCAGCCTCCCTGTACTCTTTACATTTTCTGAAAAGACTGACATTTTCTTTAATACCAAGTTCAGTTTCAGCTATGAATAAAAGTAGTAGTTTCCTAAACTCTAAATAGCTGAAATAAAACAGATGAAGCCTGCAGCAGCCACAGTGACTTTTCTATTCTAACTTGTACAGAATAGACTCTATTAATACATGATTTGGCCAGGAGTGATGGCTCACACCTATAAATAATCCTAGTGCTCTGGGAGGCTAAGGATTGCTTGAGCTCAGTTCAAGACCATCCTAAGCAAGAATGAGAGATACCCTGTCTACTAAAAACAGAAAAACTAGGTGTGGTGTCGGGTGCTGGAAATCCTAGCTACTCAGGAGGCTGAAGAAAGAGGATTGCTTGAGCCCAAGTTTGAGGTTGCTGTGAGCTAGGCTAATGCCACAGCACTCTACCCAGGGCAACAGAATGAGATTCTGTCTCCTAGAAAATCCCTAAACCGTGATTTAGTTAACTTTGACTAAACTATTGCAACTGCATTCTGACAGCATTACTTAATTTTAGTTGACTGTTTCAGTACTCAGTAATGTATATTAATTACTAAGGAACAAAGAATTGAGAGTTTTCCTCATTACTCAAAAATGAAATAGGTTTCTGGATTGAAGTGTTTTCTGAAAAATTCCTTGATGGAAGGAATAAATCATTTTTCAACTTCACAAGACTTCATTGAATTTTATTTTATTAATTTTTTTAGAGACTGAATCTCAAGCTGTCACCCTGGGTAGGGTGCTGTGGCGTTACATCTCACAGTAACCTGAAACTGTTGGGCTCAAGCGATTCTCTTGCCTCACCCTCCCAAGTAGCTGGGACTACAGGCGCCCACAACAACACCTGGCTATTTTTTTGTTGTTGCAGTTGTCATTTTTTAGCTGGCCCGGGCTGGGTTGGAACCCACCAGCCTCAGTGTATGTGGCTGGTGCCCTACCACTGAGCTATGGGCACCACCCTTCATTGAATTTTTAAAGTGGTCACTTTCCACTTGAATGTTCACTGTTTACTGATTGGATTTTTGCCTCTCCAGATATTTTATAGCATTTGATCCTCTATATTGGCAGTTCTCAACCTATGTGCCGCGACCCACAGGAACATTGCAGCATTAGAAAGGTTGAGAACCACTGCTCTATACGCTTGATAAAGCATGGCATCATGTGTTAATAGTAAGCACATGTGACAATAAACACATCAAAATCAATTAGATTTCTGCCAAGCCATTGCAGATTTGAAAAATGCAAAGTGAATTCCTGTTCTGCATTGACATTCAATAGAGAAAAAACATAGCAGAAAATAAAAAAGGCAAAGTAAAAAAAGATAATTTGAGGACTGAAAAAACGAAAGAAAATGACATTTCCAAGTGAAACAAGCAAGATCAGGTACCCATGAAAATATTCTATAGATACTCTGTGTTTTGAATATTTACTGAATATTTATCCTCAGAAAACTAAAAAGTGATTATTGGCAAAGATGTAAAATCAGTTTAGGAATCAAAAAGTATTTATGAATCCCAGAGTTTCATAAATGTTAAACAGCAAAGTTTACTTCTAAAGAGATTATGGGCTTGGCACCCATAGCACAGTGGTACAATGCCAGCCACATAACACTGAAGTTGGTGGGTTTGAACCCAGCGTGGACCAGCTAAACAACAATGACAACTGCAACAAAAAAATATCCAGGTGTTGTGGCGGGTGCCTGTAGTCCCAGCTATTTGGGAGGCTGAGGCAAGAGAATCACTTGGGCCCAAGAGTTTGAGATTGCTGTGAGCTATGAGGACAACATAGTGAGACTCTGTCTCAAAAATAAATAAATAAACAAATAAAAAAGGAGAGTATGTTTTGAGAAGCAAAAGAAGTATGAAGAGAGAAATGCATTTCACAGTTTTGGTATATTGTAGTTTTCTTCACTTACCTTTAGCAGAGGTAAAAATGTTAGATTTTGTGGTGCTTTAGATGCCATTTTCTTTGGAACTGTTTTGTGCCTGTTAAACCTTACATACCTACCCACTCTGCTTATGTCTGGAGTAGACTTCCTTCTTACACCCAGCAGTAACAACCTAGTTAACTTTGGAAAAATTTATGTCTTCTTAGGGTAGCTGTCTGCTTTTGTGAGTATGGGTAACTTAAACAGATCCTTCAAGAGCCAATGTTCCAAGTTTACCAGACATTCTCTTTATCTATTTCTAGCTGTTCTTCATCTCATTACACAATTCAATGTGTAAATAAAAATTATTCTGTCTTATTTATGTTCTGCAGTTTCAACCTTTCTGCCGCTATACACTTAAAAAATTAATCACAATGGGGCGGTGCCTGTGGCTCAAAGGAGTAGGGCGCCGGTCCCATATGCCAGAGGTGGCTGGTTCAAATCCAGCCCCGGCCAAAAACTGCAAAAAAAAAAAAAAAAAAATTACAATTATGGTCAGGTGCGATGGCACATACCTGTAATCTTAACACTGGGAGGCCGAGGCAGGTGAATTCCGTGAGCCCAGGAGTTTGAGAGCAGCCTGAGCAAGAGTGAGACCCCATCTCTACTAAAAATAGAAAAAGTAGCCGGTCATGGTGGGTAGTGCCTGTAGTCCCAGCCACTTGGGAGGCTGAGGCAAGAGGATCACTTAAGCCTAAGAGTTGAGGTTGCTATGGGCTATGATGATGCCACAGCACAGCACTCTATACCCAAAACAGAATGAGACTCTGTCTCAAAAATAAATAAATAAATAATGGCCAGGTGTGGTAGCTAACTCCTATGATCCTGGTGCTCTTAGAGGCTGAGGCAGGTGGCTTGCCTGACTCACAGGTTCCATACCAACCTGAGCCAGAGCAAGACCTCATCTCTAAAAATAGCTGGGCATTGTGGTAGACACCTGTAGTCCCAGCTACTTGGGAGGCTGAGGCAAGAGAATCACTGGAGTGCAAGAGTTTGAGGTTGCTGTGAGCTGTGATGCAATGGCACTCTACTAAGGGCGACAAAGCAAGACTCTGTCTCAGATAAATAAATAAAATTAATCACAGGTATGTACTATGATAGAGATTCTAGAATTATATTGTGTGTCCTATGGTGGTCTGAAAGGTTAAAGCACTGTAAATAATAGTAAGTTTGAAAATTACAATGCTGTAAAGACATCTCCAAACTGGAATACTGCTATTCTATTTACTTTGGGTCCAAGCAACTCTTATGAATTACATTCCTTCAAATTTTACACATAAATTTTTGTCCCCGGTCTGATCTGGAGGGCTATATAGATACAGGGCTGCGCATCCTAAATCAAAACGTCCCAAACCTGGGCTCGGCGCCCGTGGCTCAACAAGCTAAGGCGCCACCTGAGCTGGTGGGTTTGAATGCAGCCCAGGCCCGCCAAACAACAATGACGGCTGCAACCAAAAAAATGACCGGGCGTTGTGGTGGGCGCCTGTAGTCTCAGCTATTTGGGAGGCAGAGGCAGGAGACTCGCTTGAGCCCAGGATTTGGAGGTTGCTGTGAGCTGTGATACTATGGCACTCTATTCAGGGTGACAGCTTGAGGCTCTCTGTCTTAAAAGAAAAAAAAAGTCTCAAATCTGAAATGCTCCAAAACACAAAAGATTTTGAGCACCAACATGACACTGAAAGAAAATTCTCATTGCAGCATTTTAGATTTTTAGATTTGGGATGCTCAACCATAAGTATGTAATAAAAATATTCCAAAATTATCTGAAAATCCAGAATCCAAAGTACTTCCAGTTCCAAGTATTTCACATAAGGGATGCTCAACCTATATACTTAAAACTAATTATCTTGTAGCCCAGTGACATAGCAAGATCTCATCTCCACAACATATAACAAAAAATTAGCAGGCCAGGCTCAGTGGCTCGTGTCTATAATCCTAGCACTCTAGGAGGTTGAGGCAGGTAGATTACCGGAGCTCAAGAGTTTAAAACCCCTTCTCAAAAAATCAAAGGGGCAGTGTGGTTGGCACCTGTAGTCCCAGATATTTGGAAGTCTGAGGCAAGAAGATTGCTTGAGCCCAAGAGTTTGAGGTTGATGTGAGCTATGATGACCTGCACTCTACCAAGGGTAACAAAGTGAGACTCAAAAAAAAAAAAAATTAGCCAAGGATTGTGGCACATGCCTATAGTCCCAGCTCTACAAGAGGCTGAAGCAGGAGGACCACCTGCATCCAAGCGTTCAAGGTTACAATGAACAATGATGATGCTACTGCTCTCCAGCCTGAATAACAGAGCAAGACTTTGTCCTTTTAAAACAAAAAACAAAACCCCTCATTATCTACAAAACCACAGTGTTACCCCATCTTGCACCCTCTGGAATGGCTAAAATAAAAAAGAATAATAAGTATTTGAGGGGATGGAAAAATTAGAATCATTCTATATCTATCTATCTATCTATATATATATATATATATTTTTTTTTTTTTTTTTTTTGGCAGAATGTCTCACTTTGTCACCCTTGGTACAATGCTGTGGAGTCATATCTCACAGCAACCTCAGATTCTTGATCTCAAATGATTCTCTTGCCTCAGCCTCCCAAGTAGCTGGGACTGCAGGCACCTATCAGAATGCCTGGCTATTTTTAGAAACAAGGTCTCACTCTGACTCAGACTGGTCTCAAACCTGTAAGCTCAGGCAGTCTACTGCCACCTGGCCTTGAACCATTCTATATTTACTGATGAAATAATGAGATGGTACAGCCCTTCTGGAAGACATAGAGTTACCATATGACTAGTATATATACCTAAAAGAAATGAAAACACATTCACACACAAACTTGTGTAAGAGTATTTAAAGAAACTTTAAATAGGAAAAAGGGAAATAAATAGGGAAAAAGTGGAAAGAATCTAAATGTCTATCAACTAATGAGTGGAGAAAATGTTGGATATCTGTATAATGAAATAGTTGTTTTGCGGCTCACCGCCTGTGGCTCAACGGGCTAAGGCGCCAGCCACGTACACCTGAGCTGGCAGGTTTGAATCCAGCCCAGGCCCACCAAACAATGACGGCTGCAACCAAAAAATGGCCAGGCGTTGTGGCGGGCACTGTAGTCCCAGCTACTTGGGAGGTGGAGGCAAGTGACTCGCTTGTGCCCAGGAATTGGAGGTTGCTGTGAGCTGTGATGCCATAGCACTCTATCCTGGGTGACAGCTTGAGGCTCTGTCTCAAAAAAAAAAAGAAATAGTTGTTTTGCATTATAAAATAATGACTTACTGGTATATATAACATGTATGCTGTATGCACCTCAAATAATATGCAAAATGAAAGACTTCAGTCACAAATGACCTCATGATGTATGATTTCATTTATATAAAAGTCTAGAATAAACAAATGCGTAGAGACAGAAAGCTGATTAGTGGTTTCTTGGGGCTAGGTGGAGAGGGGTAATGGAGAATAACTGCATATAGGTATGGGGTTTCTTTTGGGGGGTTATGGAAATGATCAAAATTAGATAATGGTAATGGTTACTCAATTCTAAAAATGTGCTAAAACCTAAATCAGACACTTCAAAAGAGTGAGTTTTAGGGTATGTAAGTTGTATCCGAAAGTTACTAAAATCTCATTGTCCTGGGCAGCACCTGTGGCTCAAGGAGTAGGACCCCAGCCCCATATACTGGAGGTGGCAGGTTCAAACCCAGCCCTGGCCAAAAACTGCAAAAAAAATTCATTAACTATCTTAAATTTTCATGGTGGTGGTTGTGGTTAAAATATATACGATTGTGTGTGTGTGTGTATATATGTATATATGCATTTTAACCACGGCCACCATCATGATACATATATGTATATAATATAATATAATATAATATAATATAATATAATATAATATATACATATATACATAATACATATATATCTATACATTTAAACCACAACCACCACCATGATACACATATGTATGTATCATGTATGATTTATGATGATGTATATGTATCGTGGTGGTCGTGGTTAAAATGTAGATATATATGTATTATGTATATATCATGTATATATACATGTATATGTTATATATAAATAACTTGAAGCAGACACACCTGGTGCTATTAAAGAACATGCCATACTTTTAAAGCTGTTTGCTGAATTCCTGATCATAGCAAAGCAAATATTACCTAGTAATTTTTTTTTGTTTTTTGTTTTTTTGCAGATTTTGGCCAGGTTTGAACCCGCCACCCCCACCATATGGGGCTGGTGCCCTACTCCTTTGAGCCACAGGTGCCACTCCCTAGTAATTTTTTTTTACAAATTAATTTGATATCTACCTAATTATATGAATACTCATTGTGTTGCAGAGTAATTGGGCATTAATGGTTAAGTATTGTCATGGTCATGAAGTCCTATTTTTGACCAGCAGAAGAATTTGTATTTTCTTTTTGTTTTTTTCAGTATCTGTAATTGGTATTAGTATTTACTTTTCTCTTTTGGTTTTCTGTTATTGAAAAAAAAATTATCACTTACTAATACATATATGCTAAAAGAAAGAATAACATCTAATGTCCAATAACTTGGATTTCCCTAGCCATTCATCTATAATCTTCTTTTCCTAAGTCAGCAGTTCTCAATTGCGACCCACAGGAACTATATTAAAGGGCTGCAGCATTAAGAAGGTTGAGAACCACTGCCCTAAGTGGTTTAATGCTGGACTTTGTTTATTCTCTTTTGGTCTTTTTCCTTCCTCATCACATAGTTATGTCCTGGATGATCTTATCTAAAAGCATCCAACACCAAAACATGAATCAGTGTGACTTGGCCAAGCAACAACTATAGCATGATTATTTCAGTTTGAGAGTAGAGAGAATAGATTCACATTAATGTTTTGTTGTGAGAAGGAGGCAAAAACCAGTGAAGAAAAGGAAGCTATAAAGCTGAGTACAGTGGCTCACACCTGTAATCCTAACTTCCGGGAGGTCAAGGCAGGAGGATCACTTGAGCTCACGAGTTCTAAACCATCCTAAGCAAGACTGAGAACTCATCTCTACTAAAAATAGGGAAAAAATAGCCTGGCATTGTGGAGGGTGCCTGTTGTCTCAGCTACTATGGAGGCTGACGCAGGAGGACTGCTTAAGCCCAGGAGTTTAGGGATATAGTGAACTGAGATGATGCCATTACACTCTACCCCAAGCAACAGAGTAAATCTCAAAAAAAGGGAAAGAGGCAGTGGGTTGGGTGTGTAGAATTGTTCATGTAAAAGAAAAAGGAATGGTTGAGGTTCAAAGACCAGGTTATCTGTAGCCAGAAATAAAGGTCAAGGTACAAATAACCACCCCTTCTTTACTGTGTTTCCTAGCTGTGTTCATAACAAGTAAAATTTTGTGTCTGTGTTTGCATAAAATCTTGTATATGTTCTTTCTCCTAACAACTCATTTTAAAACTGATAGCAGTTTGATAAATGTTTATTGAGCATCTCTTTTGTGCTATAAATAGCAACTTGTGTAGGCTCGGTGCCTGTGGCTCAACGGGCTAAGGCGCCAGCCACGTACACCTGAGCTGGCGGGTTCAAATCCAGCCTCCGGGCCCGCCAAACAACAATGACGGCTGCAACCAAAAAAAAATGGCCGGGCGTTGTGGCGGGTGCCTGTAGTCCCAGCTACTTGGGAGGCGGAGGCAGGAGACTCGCTTGAGCCCAGGAATTGGAGGTTGCTGTGAGCTATGATGCTATAGCACTCTATCCAGGGTGACAGCTTGAGGCTCTGTCTCAAAAAAAAAAAAAAAAAAAAAATAGCAACTTGTGCATTGCAGAGTTAGTTACAAAGAAAGACTAAGCCTTGGCCCGCTAGAGTGGAGTTGCTATCCCGTGAGAGAAACTATGGTTAATCTTTTGACTCTAGGCTCGGCGCCTGTAGCTCAGTGGCTAAGACGCCAGCCACATACACTGGAGCTGGTGGGTTTGAATCCAACCCGGGCCTGCCAAACAACAATGACAATTACAACCAAAAAATAGTGGGAGTTGTAGCAGACACCTGTAGTCCCAGTTATTTGGGAAGCTGAGGCAAGAGAATTGCTTAGGCCCAAGAGTTGGAGGTTGCTGTGAGCTGTGATGTCATTGCACTCTACCGAGGGCAACATACTCAATTTCAAAAAAAATCTTTTGACCCTAAAGACAAAAATCAGGTTTTCTCTTGAAAGCAGAATAAATATAGAACATATTTTGAGCAAGGTTCAGTCTTCTTTCCTTAAATCAAAATGTTTCCCAACTAACCATATGTCATATGGCTCAAATTTTTATTAGTAAGCTGTAGTAGTTAATAAAATAATCTAATTTATTAGTAACTCTTCAGAAAGCATACTTTATCATATTCAGAGATAAGGCCATAAACATAGGTTTTGAGTCAGTTTAAGTAATTAATTAAATCCATTCAGATTAGACTGTGTTCCAGTCTGGAGTCTGTCTGACTTGAGTTTTTGTGTATGGTACAGAATTTGCTCAGCCTTTGACAAGAGATTGATGGCATCTGCCAATTTTGGTCTTACGTGAATTCGTTCTTTTTTTTAACATGTTGCTCCTCTTTTCTTACTTGAAATTGTTTTAAATGGTGTTCCTCTTTATAATTCAAGAGAAAAAGTACAGGTACAATTCCCAGAATTTCATATGGACATTCAGTGGCAAACGAACCAGACCTTGGTAGCTTTTTGGAATAAAATAGGCAATTTTGGAAAAACTGATTCTGATTAGGGCTTTGTACTTTCATAATAATTAGTTTTTAGATTAGAAGTTGAGAAGTTTCTGGTCAGTATCTTTTTGCCATTTGACCCAATTCTGTACAGAAGTAAGGGTTTTAAAATTTCAGGCTTTTTGACTGACCACAGTGGCTCACGCCTATAATCCCAGCTCTCTGGGAGGCCAAGGCAGGCAGATTGCCTGAGCTCATGAGTTTAAGACCATCTCTGAGCTGCAATGAGACCCTGTCTCTAAAAATAGTTGGGTATTGTGGCAGGTGCCTATAATCCCAACTACTCTGGAGGCTGAGGCAAGAGAATCACTTGAACCCAGGAGTTTGAGGTTGCTATGTGCTATGATGCCACGGCACTCTACAGGGGGTGACAGAGTGAGACACTGTCTCTAATAAGTTAATTAATTAATTTTCAGGTTTTTATTTCTCTAAATAATGAGAGTTACATACTGAGAGCAATAACTGAGAAGACCATATTATATAATTTGAATATGTTCTGGTAGAGCTGTGAAAATATTTAATATCAATTTTTCCTATAAATTGTAGAAAAATTTATTTGGGGAAAAACAAAGGATCTAATGTTTAAACCACATTATTCACTGGGCATTTACCAGATAGATAAAGACTTTACAATACTATTCCATGCATTTCAAAGAAAAACCATAAAATGTTCTTCCACACATTATTATGTTAAATACTTTGTGCTCTTTTTGATACTTAATCTTACAAATCTATTGATAGATAGCCTCGGGTTTCTAATGCAGTAAATGGAAATCAGAGAATTGAAATAACTTGGCTAGTGGGTGGTGCACCGGCCCCATTTACCAAGGGTGGCAGGTTCGAACCCAGCCCCAGCCAAACTGCAACAAAAAAATTGCCGGGCAATGTGGTGGACACCTGTAGTACTAGCTACTCAGGAGATAAAGGCAAGAGAATCGCCTAAGCCCAGGAGTTGAATTTGCTGTGAGCTAAGACGCCATAGCACTCTACTGAGGGGGATAACGTGAGACTGGACTCAGTACCTGTGGTTCAAGCAGCTAAAGCGCCAACCACATGCACCTCAGCTGGTGGATTCGAATCCAACCTTGGCCCGCTTAACAATGATGACTGTAACAAAAAATAGCCCAGGCTCGGCACCTGTGGCTCAACGGGCTGGGGCGCCAGCCACTTACACCTGAGCTGGCCGGTTCGAATCCAGCCCAGGCCCACCAAACAACAATGACGGCTGCAACCAAAAAATGGCCAGGCATTGTGGCGGGTGCTTGTAGTCCCAGCTGCTTGGGAGGCAGAGGCAGGAGACTCGCTTGAGCCCAGGAATTGGGGGTTGCTGTGAGCTATGACAACACGGCACTCTTTCCAGGGTGACAGCTTGAGGCTCTGTCTCCAAAAAAAAAAAAAATGGCCCGGTGTTGTGGCAGGCGCCTGTAGTCCCAGCTACTTGGGAGGCATAGTCAGGAGAATCGCTTGAACCCAGGAGTTAGAGATTGCTGTGAGCTGTGATGCCACAGCCCTCTACCCAGAGTGACAGCTTGAGGCCCTGTATCAAAAAAAAAAAAAAAAAAAAATAAGACTCTGTCTCTTTAAAAAAAAAAAAAAGAAAGAAAGAAACTTGTCTAGTAAATTAATAGATTGGAACCCAGCTAGATCTTTCTAACTCTGAAGTTTTATACATGCTGCCTTTCTGAAAGACAAGAATAACTGGTGTGAGAGCAAAATATGATAGCTCCTAGATGAGTGCTATGTTAAGGTTCTACGAAGAACAGTTCAGGAAGAACAATCCCATCTTATGAAGGATCAGTAGAGACTTTGTGAGGGGAATTTAGTTTGATCTTGAATAGGCAGGAGTTAGGAATTCATTCTAAGTAAAGGAAAATGTGAACCTTAAAACCTGTGTCTTGGCTTGGCGCCTGTGGCTCAACGGGCTAAAACGAGCCACGTACACCTGAGCTGGCGAGTTCAAATCCAGCCTGGGCCCGCCAAACAACAATGATGGCTGCAACCAAAAAATGGCCAGGTGTTGTGGTGGGTGCCTGTAGTCCCAGCTACTTGGGAGGTGGAGGCAAGAGACTCGCTTGAGCCCAGGAGTTGGAGTTTGCTGTGAGCTGTGATGCCACCACACTCTATCCAGGGTGACAGCTTGAGGCTCTGTCTCAAAAAATAAAAAAAATAAATAAAAATAAACCCTGTGTCTTAGCCAAGCTTGATAGTATACATCAATAGACCTGCCTACTTGGGATCACTTGAGTCTAAGAGTTCTGGACTGTGATGTGCTATGCTGATGAGGTGTCCACACTAAGTTAGGCATTATTATGATGACCTCTGGGAGAGGGGTCTACAAAGTGCCTCAAGAGGTAGTTAACTAGCCCAGGTTAGAAACAAAGCAGGTCAAAGCTTGCATGCTGATCAGTAGTGGGATCAATCAAGCCTATGAATAGCCACTCCACTCCAGCCCAGGCAACATAGTGAGATCCCATCTATTCAAAAACTATTTTTATGGCTTGGCACCTGTGGCTCAGCGGGCTAAGGCAGGTTCAAATCCAGCCTGGGCCTGCCAAACAATGACGGCTACGACCAAAAAATGGCCAGGCATTGTGGTGGGCGCCTGTAGTCCCAGCTACTTGGGAGGCAGAGGCAAGAGACTCTCTTGAGCCCAGGAATTGGAGGTTGCTGTGAGCTGTGATGCCACGAAACTCCATCCAGGGTGACAGCTTGAGGCTCTGTCTCAAAAAAAAAAAAACTTTTTATTTTCAGAATATCCTCATCTGAGAGAAATGTCAAATATATATACTGGTTTGGGAGTTTGCTGAGCCTTGTCTATAAGGTTGGGATTATAATTCCAAGGTTCCCAGTTCTACTTCTGAGATCCCAGACTTTACTATAAAGTTCCTAAAGGTGATATGGCAGTTTGCTAAATCTTACGGAGTACAAGGATAGGTTTGCCAAACGGAGCCTGCAATTTGGTTTGCTTTACTGGCATCATCCCATTTTCTTCCATCTCTACCTCCAAGTGTAGGAACTTGAGATAGGATATCTTCAGGATGATGTGGACATGGTCTTGTTCCTTCCAGACTCAGCCTGGATACTCGGGACTTTGATGAAATAATTGCTCTTTTGGACAATGTCCTATAGTTTGAAAAATGCCTTCTAAAAATCATAAAGTATTTGTCAGAGGGAAGGAAAAACGAGGCATGGGGAGATTTTCCAGGCTTATTAGGTGGCTAGAGAGAAGATGGCAGGTACGAGAAAAACATGTTCTATTTAAATCTTGGCTAAGAAGCCCGTTAAGTGTTTGGGGAAGAAAACGCTAGGTTTGTGGTCTAAAATAGTCATATTTTAGGCCTGATGGGCTCTTTCTGTCTGCCCCATTCCCCTCACAAATGGGAAATTGGTATTCATATTTACTTGAAATAGTTGATCCTTCATCTTGAAGTGGTTTTATAAAGACTTAAATTGTGGGCAGCTAGGCTCAGTAAAAGTTTTGCCATCTATTGATTACATGAACTTCCTTAAAATACAGGTAAATGAAAACAAGACTAACTGCTTTTAGACCTCGGTGGTCTTTTCCAGGGTTATGTAACCATTTTTTTCCTGGAAGAAATACAAATAGTGTCATTTTTCTAGATGGGATTACTGTGTCAGTCTGTGTGTGCGTGCACATATATATGTTGTGCAGATGCTTCCCTTCTCCCTAGCCCTTTTAGATTTGATGGCTTTGTCCCCGATTGTTCGGTATAATTAGTTTGCAGATTCACTAAGAGAGCTTGTGTAGTAATGCTTGCTTTATTTTTTTTTTTTCTCTTCTACTCTTGTTTTATTTTTTACTTTTTTTTCTTTTGTGATGTGACATTTTCAGCTGATGTATTGAAAGCAAATCCTTCTAATTTGGGAGCCCAGATCACAAGAGTGAGTTTTTCTACTAGTGTCTTTAGCTGTATATCTTTTTTTGTGTGTGTCTTTCTACCCTTCCCCCCTCCCAATTTAAAAAGAATCAAAACACATTTGATAAGTATTAGGTAAGAAAATTCCTCTGTCTGTTGAACATCATGCCTTTCCACAAAGCAATGTCCACTTTATATTGGGTCAAATTCCTTTTCCCAGTGCTGTTGTAAAAGTATAGGCTAATGTATATGTTTTGTTTTGTTTGTTTTTAATATTACCTAATGTGTTGAGAATATTTTAGTTCTGTCTTCATTGCAGATAGATGTGTCTGGATTCTGTCACCAGTGTGTCATGGCACTATTCTTTTTTGGTTGTTTCGTTTGTTTTAAGGAAAATTATACAGTAGCTTCTAAGAATAAAAAAAACATTCTGTTATTTGGATTTTAAATGATAAAATCTTTGACTTATCTCTGTTTTCCCTCCTCATCCTGTGAATGTTCCTCTTAGGGGCATGAAGGAATGAAGATACACATACTACTTTCAACAGGCTGACCAGATGAAAGCGGTCAGACTTGAGAGCTCTTAACATGCTAGCATTAGAAGACCTACCTCTCTTTGTTTAGTAGTTACAGAAAACCTCTGTTCATGCTGAAAAGAAATAATAACACCTTTTTATGGTGAAATAAAAGTATCCTTTCTATTTGTTAGGTTTGATTCAAATACTATCCCTCATCCCCCATGTAAGCTGTACATTGCTTTCTAAGATTTTATACCTGGGTAATTTTCTGTACTATCCTAACCCCTTTCTGTTTTCTTTGGCTTGTGTTATAATAATTTATCTCATGTTCTGTTTGTCTACTTTTGCATCCTGGAAGAGCGGTGATTAAATAGTCCCTTTTCTTTCCTCCCAGTGTTCTAAAATTTGCTCGTTGCTTTTGAAATCATTTTATTTTGCCTAATAAAGCAAATGATATGCTGTCCTAATTAGAAATGCACATGCTCCAAGTGTATATACATAGAGTAATCAACCATTGTGGTTTCAATTACCATAAAAGAATAATACATTCTACACTAGTACTATAACCATTGGTTGAGGATAAATACGCTAAAAATTTTGCTTTCAGATCCCCAAGTTAGTCTAAATCATCAACCCTCTATTCCTTTCTTTCTGTTAACCCAGAGATTAAAAGATCTCAAGCAGAGAGAGTTTGCTCGAAATGTTTCTTCAAGATCCCGCAAGGATGAAAAAAAACAGGAAAAAGCACTTCGGCGGCTCCATGAGTTAGCAGAGCAAAGAAAACAGGCTGAATGGTAAGGACATTTTCTCTCAGAGAGTTCTTTAGATAATGATAATCCATAAAATTTTTTGTTTTTCTTTTAGACTGAGTCTCAAGCTATTGCCCTGGGTAGAGTGCTATGGCATCAGAGCTCACAGTAACCTCCAACTTGGGCTCTAGCAATCCCCCTGGCTCTTTTTTTCTCTCTTTTTTTTTTTTTTTTTTTTTTAGTAGAGATGGGGTCTTGCCTTTGCTCAGGCTGGTCTTGACTTCATGAGCTTAAATAATCCACCCACATCAGCCTCCCAGAGTGCTAGGATTACAGGCGTGAGCCATCAGGCCTGGCCCATAAAATTTTAAATTATAGCCAGGCGCAGTGGCTCATACCTATAATCCTAGCATGCTGGTATGAGACAGGTAGATTGCCTAAGATCGTGAGTTTGTTACCAGCCTGAGCTAGAGCAAGACCCCATTTCTTACAAAAAAAAAAACTTAGCCAAGAGTGGTGGTGGGTGCAGGTAGCTCAGCTACTTGTGAGACTAAGGCAAGAAAATCGCTTAGACCCAGGAGTTTGAGGTTGCTATGAGTTATGACGCCATGGCACTTCACCGGGGGTGACAATGTAAGACTATGTCTCAAAAAAAATTTTTTTTAATATTAATTTAAGATACAATAAAATATTTTAGAATTATAAACTGACAGTAATTGTACTTATTCATAAGGTACATAGTGATGCATCAATACATATTATAATTAATGTATAGTGATGAGGTCAGGTAGTATATCTGTCATCTCAAACATTTACCATTTCTTTGTGTTGGAAACATTCAATATCCTCCTAGCTATTTGAAACTATATAATGTATTATTGTTAACATAGTCATCTTACAGTGGTGTAGAACAGTGGAATTTATTTCTTCTATCTGGCTATCATTTTGTATCCTTAACAAATCTTTCCTTACCCCTACCCTTCTCAGCTTCTAATATGCTTTGTTTTACTTTTTACTTCTATAAAATCAATTTCTTTTTAGGTTCCAAATATGAGTGAGAACATACAGTGTTTAATTTTCTGTTCTTGGCTGTTTTGCTGCATTTCTATATCCTTCTTACTATCTGTGTGACTTAGTAAAGTTATATCCATTTTTTTATGCCATGAACAATAAACTTATTATCTCAAGCAATATCATAAACTATGAATTTATCTCAGGCAGAGAGCTTGAGACTCAACACTTTAACATTATAGTGTCAGGTTGACCATTTGAGCTCTGAATTTTCCTTGATATAATTTACACAAGTAACTTGTGTATAAGAATTGGCCATCTTGGGCTCAGCACCTGTGGCTCAACGGGGTAAGGCACCAGCCACGTACACCTGAGCTGGCGGGTTCAAATCCAGTCCGGGCCCGCCAAACAACAATGGTGGCTGCAACCAAAAAATGGCCGGGCATTATGGCAGGAGCCTGTAGTCCTAGCTGCTTAGGAGGCAGAGGTAGGAGACTCACTTGAGCCCAGGAATTGGGGTTGCTGTGAGTTATGATGCCATGGCACTCTATCCAGGGTGACAGCTTGAGGCTTTGTCTCAAAAAAAAAAAAAAAAAAAAAAAGAATTGGCCATCTTGGGTGGCACCACCTGTAACTCAAGCAGCTAAGGTGCCAGCCACATACATAAGAGTTGGCAGGTTCAAATCCAGCCCAGGCCTGCCAAACAATGACAACTACAACCAAAAAAGAGCTGGGCACCTGTAGTCCCAGCTACTCGGGAGGTTGAGGCAAGAGAATCACTTAAGCCCAGGAGTTTGAGGTTGCTGTGAGCTGTGATGCCATGACACTCTACCCAGAGCTATAGCTTGAGGCTCTGTCTCAAAAAAAAAAAAAAAAAAGAATTGGCTATCTTGACATGCCTTTAATACAGATACTTGCAAGTAGAGGTGCTATAAACTAACTGGGGTGTTTGAAGGGGTTTATTCTCCCTGTCTTTCATTGTTTTTCAAGGGATTTGTTTCCCATTGTTCTTTCTTTAAAAGAAGCAGCTGAAGGCTGGGTACAGTGGCTCTCACCTGTAATCCTAGTACTCTAGGAGGCTGCAGCTGGTAGATTGCCTGAGCTCAGGAGTTCTAGACCAGCTTAAGCTAGAGTGAGACCCCATTTCTAAAAATAGCCAGGTATTGCAGCGGGTGTCTGTGGCATCTACTTGGGGGAAGGCTTGAGGCAAAGGGATCGCCTGAACCCAAGAGTTTGAGGTTGCTCTTAGCTATGACACCACAACACTGTACAGAGAGCAACAAAATGAGATGTTGTCTCAAAAAAAAAAAAAAAAAAATCAAAAAGCAGCTAGGGCATGGTCTTGGGTTTAGTGTAGTGCAGTGATTTTCATCTGGTATGTCACAACACTGGTGCGCTATGAAAAATTTTAAAGATTATTCATTAAATTATTTTGGACAGAAGATCAAAGCATAGTAAGTATATTCTTTTTTTTACTCTTTTTTGATTAACATAATTTAAGTGTGCCACAGAAGTTTAACTATAGGTTTAAGTGTGCTGTGAGATAAAAAAGGTTGAAAAACACTGGTATAGTAACGGGTCAGAACCTGCTGATTGTGGATGGAACTCCACAGAGTTTCACTACTATGTCTCTACAAACAAGACAGTTCTGTTTCTCCTTTTTCAAAAGCACAGAAAAACCAGATTGAGACTAATTTTGAGAAGAAGAGGCCATGGAGAAGGCCTTTTACAATGTGCCCCTAATTCAAAATTTTAGGGTCCAAACAGTAAGTTCCTGGGAAAAGAACCTATAACTCAGAATAAACCAAGGACCATCAACCACCACATCTCCTCACACTCCATTGTATTACAAAAACTCACTAGATAAGTGGTACAAAAATTTGCCAATAAAAAACCGTATTGGGAATTCCCAACACTAAAATGCCATGACCTATTAATCAAGTGGAAATTTTCATTTAACAGCCACTTCTCACATACCAGAACATACATCTCTTTATACTTAGGTTTGTAGCTGTAGCTATAAGTTCCAGTTTTTTCCAAGGGACTTTGATATGGAGATTCCTTATGGAGACTCACAAATAACAAATAGACAACACAGAGGATCTCCAACACAAAAATACTAGGGCCTCGGGCGGCTCCTGTGGCTCAGCGAGTAGGGCGCCGGCCCCATATACCGAAGGTGGCGGGTTCAAGCCCAGCCTTGGCCGAACTGCAAAACAAAAAAAATAGCCGGGCACTGTGGCGGGCGCCTGTAGTCCCAGCTACTAGGGAGGCTGAGGCAAGAGAATCACTTGAGCCCAAGAGCTGGAGGTTGCTGTGAGCAGTGTGACGCCATGGCACTCTACCCAGGGCGATAAAGTGAGACTCTGTCTCTACAAAAAAAAAAAAAAAAATACTAGGGCCTATCAAATAAATGGGAATCCAAAGAAGACAAGTGCCACCCCAAATGGTATCTCTCAGTCAGCGCCTCAAATACCCTACCACCGGACTGGGAGGTTTACAAATAGAAATCCATGGCTTGGCGCCTGTAGTTCAAGTGGCTAAGGTGCCAGCCACATACACCAGACCTGGTAGGTTCAAATCCAGCCCAGGCCTGCCAAACAACAATGACAACTGCAACCAAAAAATAGCCAGGCGTTGTGGTGGGCGCCTATAGTCCTCGCTACTTGGGAGGCTGAGGCAAGAGAATCCCTGAAGCCCAGGAATTGGAGGTTGCCGTGAGCTATGATGCCACGGCACTCTACCCACGGCAACAGCTTGAGGCTCTGTCTCAAAAGAAGAAAAAAAAAATCCAAGGGAGAAAAATGTCACCCCAGATGGCAGTGGGAATCCAAAGGGGATAAACAACATTCCCAACAGTCAGAAGGTTTAAAACCTTCCCAAAGTAGGTGACCTAATCCCCCTGTTTCCTGGGAAACCCTCCCCAAATGGTGGCCTAGTCCCCCAATTCCCTAGGAACTACAAATGAGCTCCATATATAAGCCAGGTTCCCTAGTTCCACTCAGACTTTTGACTTTCACCCAAAAGAGGTGCCTCAAAACAGAACCATCAGGAAGTTCTGAAAACCCCCCATATCTGTGGAATCAGGGCCTTGGCGATGCATGCCAGGGATTTTACCCAGCAAAAGGCCTGGTGTTGGGTGGCACCTGTGGCTCAAAGGAGTAGGGCACTGGCCCCATATGCTGGAGATGGTAGGTTCAAACCCAGTCCCAGTCAAAAACTATACCAAAAAAAAAACAAAAAAAGCCTGGTGTCCAGACACTTTCCAAATCCATTTTGTTCTCCTCAACTCAGTTAAGGTTGCAGGGAGTTCTGCATCTACTTCACAGAGACAGAGATGGGAGTTCCCCAGAGCTGCTGGGGCTGTCCCTTGGTCTCTCACCTCAGAAAGAAGTTGTTTTGCCGCGCACGGTGGCTCACGCTTGTAATCCTAGCACTGTGGGAGGCTGAGAAGGGAGAATTGCTTGAGCTCAGGAGTTGGAGAATTGTTTGAGCGAGAGTGAGACCCCAACTCATAAACAAAAAAAATGAAAAACCCAGCCAGGTGCCACAGCAAGCACTTGTAATCTCAGCCGCTTCCGGAGACTCTGGCAGCTGGATGCCCACAGCCTGCGTCTGAGGTTGTAGTGAGCTATGATGCCATTGCACTCTGCTCAGGGCATAGAGTGGGACTCTGTCTCAACAGAAAAGAAAAGAAAGAAGTTATTTCTACTCATGAAGACCCACGGCTTTTTGGTGGGGCGGGGGGGAGACAGTCTCAAGCTGTCGCGCTGGGTAGAGTGCCCTGGCATCATGATAGTTCACAGCAACCTCCAACTATTGGTTGGGTTCAAGCGATCCTCTTGCCTCAGTCTTTCTTTTTTTTTGTTTTTTTTTTTCCAAACACTGTTTTTATTTTTATTTTATTTTATTTTATTTTTGCAGTTTTTGGCCGGGGCCAGGTTTGAACCACCACCTCCGATATATGGTGTCGGCGCCCTACTCCTTTGATCCAAAGGCGCTGCCCAGTTTTTCTGTTTTTAGTAAAGATAGGCGTGAGCCACAACGCCCAGCGAAGACCAGTGGCTTTCACCTGGGGCTGCTCCTTGTTCTTCCCATAGTTGCAGGGTATAATTCCACTGGGACTACAATGGGCCCACCCTGGGACACCCAATTCTATTACCAGAAATTTAGTATTTGTCCCCCAAGGCCACATCAGAAGAAGGACAAGTGGTTTGAGAGGTTTATTAATTTGCAATGAATAAGGAGGCTGGCAGACACCCATCTTACAGTACTGGCATCCTAGTCAAGTTATATCTAAACTCTTTATGCCTCAGTTTTCTTTCTTTTTTTTTTTAAGACAGAGCCTCAAGCTGTCACCCTGGATAGAGGCTATGGCATCACAGCTCACAGCAACCTCCAGTTCCTGGGCTCAAGCAAGTCTCCTGCCTCCGCCTCTCAAGTAGCTGAGACTACAGGTGCCTGCCACAACACCCAGCCATTTTTTGGTTGTAGCCGTCATTGTCATTTGGCCGGCCCGGGCTGGATTCGAACCCACCAGCTCTGGTGTACATGGCTGTCACCTTAGCCCGTTGAGCCACAGGCGCTGAGCCATGCCTCAGTTTTCTTATCTATAAGATGAAGTTTATAACAGTTTACTTACAGTTGTGGGCAATGATTGAATTATTACCCCAGCAGTGCTTAAAATAGTGCCTACCACATTGAAGATAATAAATGCTGCCACTGGCTCAGCGCCTGTGGCTCAAGCAGCTAAGGCACCAGCCCCATGCACCTGAGGTAGTAGGTTTGAATCCAGCCCAGGCCAGCCAAACAACAATGATGGCTGCAACCAAAAAAATAGCTGGGCATTGTGGCAGGTGCCTGTAGTCCCAGCTACTTGGGAGGCAGAGGCAGGAGAATTGCTTGAGCCCAGGAGTTGGAGGTTGCTGTGAGCTGTGATGTCATGGCACAATAAAAATAAAAATAAAAAATAAATGCTATCATTATTGCTGTTATTCCCATTTTCCATCCTTCCTCTCATGTAGGAAAGTATAGTATTCTATTTCATAAAAAAGTTCTGGGCCACAAATTCAAGTGTTATAACTGCCTTTTAAGTACTATACATGTACAGTTAGTACTTAAATACTCTAAACTCTATGGAATTCTATTCATTTATTTCTTTCATTTCATTCTTTCTGCCTTCTTCATTATTCTTTTAAATATTCCTTTATAGTTTTTTTATGATTATCAATTTTGGGACTGGTGTTAAGCCTTGGGTGGAATTGATCCCACCTAGGGCTGAATTTCCAAGCAATAGTCTTCAAGGGACCCTATCTTTGAGCATGTGAAGCTGCTACAAGATTCATGAGATGTATGCTTCAATCAAAAAGTCTTGGGCCCCCTTGTTTTTTTTTTTTTTTTAATGGCTATTCAGAACCAAAGGAAGGAACTGGTTACAGTAGAAAGAGAAACTGTGATTATGGCTTTTAAAGGTTTACTGCAAAGTTGGGATCAGAGTTCCTAAGTTCTTGCCTCTGCCTCCCACATAGCTGGGACTACAGGCGCCCACCACAACGCCTGGCTATTTTTTGATGCAGTTTGGCTGGGGCTGGGTTTGAACCCGCCACCCTCGGTATATGGGGCCAGTGCCTTACTCGCTGAGCCACAGGCGCCGCCCAAGTTCTAGCCATATTTTAATATGTGTTTTTCTTCAAAGATGACTTCTAATTCTCAGTTTTGTTTAATGAACAGTTAAAAGATGACCAGGTAATCTTGTGAGAATAGAAGATTTTCATTCATCGTCATGTTATTTCATTCTTCTAGGAGTAATGCATGGCCCTGCATAGTAAATACTATTGAAGTAAAATGGCAAAGACTAAGCAAAAAAATCAAAATGAATCCCCTTTTTATTCAGTTTGAGGTTTGGGGAAGTTTTGTGGGTTTTTTTGGTTTTTTTTGTTTTTTTGAGATAGAGCCTCAAGCTGTCACCCTGGATAGAGTGCTGTGGCATTACAGCTCACAGCAACCTCCAATTCCTGGGCTCAAGTGAGTCTCTTGCCTCCGCCTCCCATGTAGCTGAGACCACAGGCGCCCGCCACAACGCCCGGCCAT